>CAUYLG010032907.1:0-28400 GCA_963573385.1 Cacajao melanocephalus
AATAGAAATACCATTTGACCCAAATAGAAATCCCATTACTGGGTATACCCAAAGGATTATAAATTGTTCTGTTATAAAGACACATTCACACATATGTTCATTGTGGCACTGTTTACAATAGCAAAGACTTAGAACCAACCCCAATGCCCATCAATGATAGACTGGATAAAGAAAACGTGGCACACATACACCATGGAATACTATGCAGCCATAAAAAAGGATGAGTTCATGTCCTTTGCAGGGACATGGATGAAGCTGTAAACCATCATTCTCAGCAAACTGACACAAGAACAGAAAACCAAACACTGCATGTTCTTACTCATAAGTTGGCATTGAACAATGAGAACACATGGACACAGGGAGGGGAACATCACACACTAGGGTATGTTGGGGGTTGTGCAGCTAAGGGAGGGATAGCAGGGGGTGGGAAGATTGGGGAGGGATAACATTAGTAGAAATACCTAATATAGGTGATGAGGGGAATGGATGCAGCAAACCACCATGGCATGTGTATTCCTACATAACAATCCTGCAAGATCTGCACATGTACCCCAGAACTTAAAGTATATTAATTTAAAAAATGAAAATATGAGGAAAAAAGAATTTTCAACCCAGAATTTCATATCCAGCCAAACTAAGCTTATAAGCAAAGGAGAAATAAAATCAGATGAGTTTGTAACCACCAGGGCTGCCTTACAAGAGCTCCTGAAGGAAGCACTAAACATGGAAACGAACAACCAGTACCAGCCACTGTGAAAACATACCAAATTATAAAGACTATAGACACTATGAAGAAACTGCATCAATTAACAGGCAAAATAACTAGCTAGCATCATAATGACAGGAACAATTTCACACATAAGAGTATTAACCTTAAATGTAAATGGGCTAAATGCCCCAATTAAAAAACACAGACTGGCAAATTGGATAAAGACTCAAGACCCATGGGTGTGCTATATTCAGGAGACCCCATCTCACATGCAAAGACACACATAGGCTCAAAATAAAGGGATGGAGGAAGATTCACCAAGCAAATGGAAAGCAAAAGAAAGCAGAAGTTGCCATCCTAGTATCTGATAAAACAGACTTTGAACCAACAAAAATAAAAAGAGGCAAAGAAGGGCATTACATAATGGTAAAGGGATCAATGCAATAAGAAAAGCTAACTATCCTAAATATATATGTACCCTAAACAGAAGCACTCAGATTCATGAAGCAAGTTCTTAGAGACATACAAAGGGACTTAGACTCCCACACAATAATAGTGGGAGACTTTAAAACCCCACTGTCAATTTTCAACAGATAAACGAGACAGAAAATTAACAAGGAAATCCAAGACCTGAACTCAGCTCTGGACCAAGCAGACCTAATAGACATATACAGAACTTTCCATCCCAAATCAACAGAATATACATTCTTCTCAGCACCACATAACACTTATTCTAAACTTGACCACATATTGGAAGTAAAACACTCCTCAGTATATGTAAAAGAATGAAAATCATAACAAACAGTCTCTCAGACCACAGTGCAATGAAATTAGAACTCAGGATTAAGAAACTCACTCAAAAACACACTACATGGAAACTGAACAACCTGCTCCTGAATGACAACTAGATAAATAATGAAATGAAGGTAGAAATAAAGATGCTCTTTGAAACCTATGAGAACGAAGACACAAAGTGCTAGAATCTCTGGGACACATTTAAATCAGTGTGTAGAGGAAAATTTACAGCACTAAATGCCCACAAAAGAAATGAGGAAAAATCTAAAATCAACGCACCACAATTAAAAGAACTAGAGAAGCAAGAACAATCAAATTCAAAAGTGAGCAGAAGACAAGAAATAAGTAAACTCAGAGCAGAACCGAAGAAGATAGAAACATGACAAACCCTTCAAAAATTAATGAATCCAGGAGGTGTTTTTTCTGAAAAGATCAACAAAATAGACCACTAGCCATATTAATAAAGAAGAAAAGAGAGAAGAATCAATAGACACAATAAAAAATAATAAAGGGGATATCACCACAAATCCCACAGAAATACAAACTACCTGTAGAGAATACTATAGACACCTTTACACAAACCAGAAAATCTAGAATAAATGGACAAATTCCTGGACACAAACACCCTCCCAAGGCTAAATCAGGAAGAAGTCAAATCCCTGAATAGGCCCAGTTCTGAAATTGAGGCAGTAATTTAAAAATGTCGAGGGCCAGATGGATTCACAGCTGAATTTTTCCAGAGGTACAAAGAGGAGCTGGTACCACTCCTTCTGAAACTATCCCAAACTATAGAAAAAGAGGGACTCCTCCCTATCTCATTTTATGAAGCCAGCATCATCCTGATACCAAAACCTGGCAGAGACAACAAAAAAAGAAAATTTCAGACCAATATCCCTGATGAACATCAGTGTGAAAATCCTCAATAAAATACTGGCAAACTGAATCCAGCAGCACATCAAAAAACTTATCCACCATGGTCAAGTCAGCTTCATCTCTGGGATGCAAGGCTGGTTCAACATATGCAAATCAATAATGTAATCCATCACATAAATAAAATCGATGATAAAAACCACATGATTATTTCAATCAATGTAGTAAAGGCCTTCAACAAAATTCAATGACTCTTCATACTAAAGACTCTCAATAAACTAGGTATTGATGGAATGTATACCAAATAATAAGAGCTATTTATGACAAACCCACAGCCAGTATCATACAGAATGGGCAAAAACTGGAAGCATTCCCTTTGAAAACCAGCACAAGACAAGGATGCCCTCTTTTACTACTCCTATTCAACATAGTATTGAAAGTTCTGGCCAGGGCAGTCGGGCAAGAGAAAGAAATAAAGGGTATTCACATAGGAAGAGAGGAATTCAAATTGTCTGTGTTTGCAGATGACATAATTGTACGTTTAGAAAACTCCATTGTCTTGGTCAAAAAAGTCCTTAAGCTAATAAGCAACTTCAGCAAAGTCTAAGGATATAAAATCCATGTGCAAAAGTCACAAGCATTCCTATATACCAATAATAGGGAAACAGAGAGCCAAATCATGAGTGAACTCCCATTCACAATTGCTACAAAGAGAATAAAATACCTAAGAATACAACTAACAAGGGATGTGAAGAACCTCTTCATGGAGAACTACAAACCACTGCACAAGGAAATAATAGAGGATACAAACTAATGGAAAAAATGTTCATAGTAATCGATAGGAATAAACATTATCATGAAAATGGCCATATTGCCCAAAGTAATATATATTCAATGGTATTCCCATCAAGCTACCATTGACTTTCTTCACAGAATTAGAAAAAACTACTTTAAATTTCATATAGAACCAAAAAGGATCCCACATAGTCAAGACAATCCTAAGAAAAAAGAACAAAGCTGGAGGCATCATACTACCTGACTTCAAAATATATTACAAGGCTATTGTAATAAAAATAGCATGGTACTGGTAGCAAAACAGATATATAGACCAATGGAACAGAGGCTGCCAAAATAATCACACATCTACAACCATCTCATCTTGAACAAACCTGACAAAAACAAGCAATGGGGAAAGGATTCCCTGTTTAATAAATGGTGTTAGGAAAACTGGCTCAGCATATGCAGAAAGCTGAAACTGGATCCCTTCCTTACACCTTATACAAAAATTAACTCAAGATGGATTAAAGCCTTAAATGTAAGACCTAAAACAAACAAACAAACAAAAAAAACCCTAGAAGAAAGCCTAGGCAATATCAGTCAGGACATAGGTATGGGCAAAGACTTCATGACTAAAACACCAAAAGCAACAGCAACAAAAGTCATAATGGACAAATGGGATCTAATTAAACTAAAGAGCTTCTGCACAGCAAAAGAAACAATCATCAGAGTGAATAGGCTACTAACAGAATGGGAGAAATTGTTTGCAATCTATCTATCTGACAAAGGGCTAATATCAAGAGTCTACAAAGAACTTAAACAATTTACAAGAAAAAACCAACAATCCCATCAAAAAGTGGGCAAAGGATATGAACAGACACTTTTCAAAAGAAGACATTTATGCAGCCAACAAACATGAAATAAAGCTTATCATCACTGGTCCTTAGAGAAATGCAAATCAAAACCACATTGAAATACCATCTTATGCCAGTTAGAATGGTGATCATTAAAAAGTCAGGAAACAACAGATGCTGGAGAGAAAGTGGAGAAATATAAACACTTTTACACTGTTGGTGGGAGTACAAATTAGTTTAACCATTGTGGAAGACCATGTGGCAACTCCTCAAAGATCTAGAACTAGAAATACCATTTGACTCAGCAATCCCATTGCAGGGTATATAACCAAAGCATTATAAATCATTCTCCTATAAAGACACATGCACACATATGTTTACTGTGGCACTGTTCACAGTAGCAAAGATGTGGAACCAGCCTGAATGCCCATCAGTGACAGACTAGATAAAGGAAATGTGGCACATATACACCGTGGAATAAATACTATGCAGTCATAAAAAAAGATGAGTTCATGTCCTTTGCAGGGACATGGATGAATCTGGAAACTATCATTCTCAGCAAACTAACATAAGAACAGAAAATGAAACACTGTATGGCGTCCCTCATAAGTAGGAGTGGAACAATGAGAACACATGGTCACAGGGAGGGGGACATCACACACCAGGCCCTGTCGTGGGATGGGTGGCTAGGTTAGGGTAGCATTAGGAGAAATACCTAATGTAGATCATGGGTTGACTGGTGCAGCCAACCACCATGGCACACGTATACCTATGTAAGAAACCTGCACGTTCTGCACGTATACCCCAGAATTAAAGTATTTTAAAAAAAAAAAAGAAGTCATGAGAGCTGGGTGTGGTGGCTCACACCTGTAATCCCAGCACTTTAAGAGGATGAGGTGGGCAGATTACGTGAGGTCAAAAGTTCAAAATCAGCCTGGTCAGCATGCTGAAACCCTGTCTCTACTAAAAATACAAAAATTAGCTGGCCGTGGTGGTGGGCACCTGTAATCCCAGCTACTCAGGAGGCTGAGGCAGGAGAATTGCTTGAACCTGGGAGACAGAGGTTGCAGTGAGCAGAGATCACACCATTACCCTCTAGGTTGGGTGACAAGAGTGAAACCCTATCTCAAAAAAAGAAAAACGAAAGAAGGAATGAGATAATGTTGAAGATGAAGCCCACAGCAGCAGACCATCCATATCGATGTGTGAGGGAAAATATTCATCTTGTTCATGCCCTAACTGAAGAGGACCAATGATTAACAGCAGAAACAATAACCAACACCACAGACATCTCAATTGGTTCAGCTTACACAATTCTGACTGAGAAATTAATGTCACACAAACTTTCCACCCTAAAATTACTAAAAGCATTGCACCCAGGTCAGCTGCAGACAAGAGCAGAGCTTTTGAAGGAAATTTTTTACAAGTGGGACGAAGATCCTGAAGCATTTCTTCAAACAATTGTAACAGGAGATGAGACATGGCTCTCCCAGTACCATCCTGAAGACAAAGCACAATCAAAGCAGTGGCTGCCAAGAGGTGGAAGAGGTCCAGTCAGAGTAGTCTGGTCAGGAGCAGAGGTCATGGCATCAGTGTTTTGGGATGCTGGAGAAATTCTGTTTGTTGACTTTTTAAAGTCAAAACTTAAGGGACATCTGCTTACTATGAGAGTATTTTGAGAAGGGTAGCCAAACTTTTAGCAGAAAAATGACCACAGCAATGCTGCTGGCTCACTCCTCTTATGGAACAAGGGTAATTTGGTGAGAGTCTCTACGGGAAATTATTAAGCATTCACCTTCCAGTCCTGATTTGGCTCCTTCTGACATCTTTTTGCTTCCTAATCTTAAAAAAATAAAAATAAAAATCTAAAAGGCACTCATTTTCTTCAGTTAATAATGTAAAAAAGACTCCAATGACATGGTAAAATTCCAAGGACCCTTAGTTCTTTAGTTATAAACTAAAATGACTGGTATCATTGCTTACAAAAGTGTCTTGACCTTGATGCTGAGAAATAATTTTATTTTTTCATGAACTTTTTAAAGTTTTCTCATATATGCAGCACATAGTAGTAGTTGGTTTCACTTAAAATTCTTTAGTCTAAGAAATGTTCCAAATGAGACAAATAAGCAAATTTTTCCCACTAAGTCTGTTTAAAGCATGTGACTGCATTGTTTAATGATAATAAATCTAGAGATCAAAAGGCTTATCAATCACTATTAAATTTATGTTTTCACTAACAATACAGAGGAATTACTCAAATTTACCAAAAAATGTAAGAAATTTTTAAGAATAATTAATAAGCATATGTAGTGGGAACAGCATACTTACTTCAATAATATAGGACAAAATATGAAAGTTATTTTTTCTGAATTGTTCATTTCTTTGTATAATTTTCTAATGATTATTCATTTGTGACTAAATATAATCATATCATTGTATCATAATTAAATGCACAAATGAGAAAAAACACCTTTATTAGTCTCTACATACAAATTATTATTTCAAAAATAAAAAAACTAAGCAACTTCATGAACTCAAACAAAATCACTGCCCAGGTTTTTGTATCCTTTTGTTTTTTTATGAAACAAAGATCCAATCAAACAGCCTGAGTGAAAGCTTGAAGGAGCATTGAACAGAAACATAAGAGTGATGAAAATAATTCCTTACTTGTTTTCTCAGTTGCTAATGATACTAACCAAAATTAATTCAAGTATTTTTAAGATGACTTTTTCTCTTGCTTGGAAAAAAAAAACTTTTGAGATATTCACCCTTCTGTGAGAATTGAATTTTCCAGGTTTGTGTGCTTCTTTCATCTGGGGAGAAATCTTTTCAAAACCAAGAGAGGACATACTGCCATGAAGACCATCCTTTCCAGAACACTAGTAGAAAGAGATAAAGCAGGCAACTGAAAACTCTTTAAAAAATGTAAATTTGTTCTAGCAATTATTTTTATCTTCTTTCCTACCAAACAGCTAACCAACAACCAAACAGAATGATCAGCAGTTTGCATGTTTATTTTGCCCTGATTTATTTTAACAATATACCACCAATTGATAAAAAGAGGAAAAGAAAAACTCTTAGGAAGGATATATTTTAAACAATCTGTAGTATCCAGATTATCTGGATAACATTTGTACTTTGAAGCATATTGAATTCAAGAATTTATGGAACCTAATTAAACTATGAATTACAGAACAAAAGAACACTGCATAACATGGAGAATATTATTTTATTAATGAGATTCTGCTGTTAGTGTAGATGAAGCTATTACCCTAGTGCAAGGACATTAAAATTGACAAAATTTAGTCAAAACTGAAGCTCCCCCACTTACTAGCTGCATGACTTAAGGTATTACTAACCTCTCTGACTTGCCTTTTTTTTTTTTTTATCTGTAAAATTGGGATTAAAGTAACTAACTTGCTGGTAGGTGTGGAATCAAGTGATAGCATGTGGACGATGTGACTACCCCAGTGCCTAGCTTGTAGTAGAAGCTAAGGATAGTGTTAGGTCCTTTCCTTCTTTGCCCTTATATCTTTTGATTCTCTTGTGTTGTGGCTCATGATTATGCTCAAGTTATCCCCAGCTTTTGATAATGAAATTTCTTCTCAAACACTGAACCCTGACGTTTCATAGTAATACGTAAGGAAGATGTGATGCCTATCAAGCATAGATACTCCATTTCCAGGTTATTGTTGACAAAAAAAAAATCCTTCTGAATTAAATGCAACTCATATATTCCAAAGCTCACATAATGTTCAATCTTTGAAATACTAATAAAGAGGGAGAGATAAAGAAAATGGAGTTTGGAAAAGTGCTTATAACCACTGACTGCAGGTACTTCATAGACGTGTGGATTCATTCTCATAATCTTGTAAAGTAAATGATCACCTTTATAACCTTAATCAAAAATCCCTGGCTAATGAAGTAAAGCTTAAAAGTCTACTTTAAACCTACTTTCAGCCACCAAAGTTTCAGAATAATGTGAGTAGTAAAGTGGTTGTCTCCTTGAAAGAGAGCAGGGTAGTAGTAGCTATAGATCAAGAAGCAAGAATCTGGGTTTAAGGTTGGAGGCTCTGCTGATTACCCATTATGCCGTCACTTTTGTATTTTTTTTTCATGATTGAATAGAAACAAAATGCCATTTTAGGATGTATTCTGATATGTCACCAAACACTAATAATGTGCATGACACAGTACAGAGTCAGAAAACTTTAATCCATTTATAAATTTCTGGTTGTTTGTTCATCACAGTATACATGGTAGACTGTTACAATAATGGCTTTCAGTGAATGACATCTCTCTATGTCCACATCTCTTTGCAATGTGACTTGCCATTCCTCTCATCAAGAGTTAGTCTGTTTCCCCATTATTTGAAACTGAGCTGGCCTTGTGACTTCCTTTGACCAACAGAAAGTAGTGAAATGATTGCGTGTGACTTCCAGGACCAAGCTTGAAGATGCTTTCCAGCTTCTGGTTTGACTTTCTTAGAACACTTTTGCTATCATGTAAAGAAGTTTTTTCATATGGAAAATGAAAATGCACATTGACTGTGATTCTCAGCATTATGCTTGACAAAACTGAAAACATTTGAAAATTTCTTAAAGGGTCTTAATATCAAGAGATTTCCCACCTGACTGAAATTTTGTATATTAAATTGCACTCAAAGTATTTTGATCTTCACTGAGAAAAGCAAAAAATGGGAGAGTACTATTCTCACTGCAAACCCAAAGATACCAGATGAATATAAAATTCAAGTATTAAATACTCACATATAACTTGCTGTTTAAATACCTTTTTGTGATCCTCACTGAAGTATTGAAGGATGCTTCTGCCAGTTTCAAATATGAATTCACACGTAGCTCTGGGCTTCAAAGAATGAAATAAAACAATAGTTTCAATTTTATAAGTCCTTGGAGTGAAAACAACTGAGATGTATCTTTTCTTTGGCTGTTGTGTGTTCCAATCCCTGCAGGCCAATTAAGTTCTTTCAAAGCCTCAGCAAGGGCTTGAAGGTTAATTAAAATGTGCGATTTTTTAAAAAGGAGAAAAGCCAAACTAAGTATAATACATAGTGCACATGCTTCACAAGCTGCCTTGGAATCAACATGTAATTAACCAGCAGTGAGGCACAGCACCTGTTTTTTTCTCCATTTCTGTACAAACACACACTGTGGGTGCAAGCACCAAGTTTCCGTAGCTGATGTTTGCAGAGACTGCTCTATTTCCTCCCCTTAGACAGGACCCTGCTTTTTGGTGACCTTATCATTGCACCATCCTAATACTTTCTCCCATAAATAGATTCTTCCCCACTGTCCCTCCTCCAAAACTCCAAAGAAAAAGTTTTCTTATGCCTCCTATCACCCCTCTACACACAACTTACCCATATATGCTCTGTTTTTCATGGCTCAAGCTACTTGGTTAATTAATGAATGGCCCGTGATATGCTAACCCTCTCTGGAAACACCTGCATTTTAACTGAAGGTCCCGTAAGATTGTGAAGTCCACCCATGGAAAGTGTGGTAGCCAGCCTCAAAGATGACCCATTGATTTCTGCTTTCTGATATCACAGCTTTGTAAAATCCCTTCCTGAATTTTATGAGGGTTTATCTGAGTGACCAATAACATGACAGAAATAATGGTATGTCAATTCCAAGATTAGATTATTTCTTAAAATCCATTTTGTTCCTCCTCTCCTGCCCCCTAACGCCCCCTTGCTACTTGCTATTTGCTCTGGGGAAAAGCATACTCCTGCTGGATCTATGGAGAAGCCTCCATAGTAAGGAACTGAAATTCATGTGCAAGATCTTGGAAGTAGTTCCTTCAGCCCATTAAGCCTTCAGAAACTGCAGACTTGATCAATTCGTTGGCTGCAGCTTCATGAGAGATCCCAATCCAGAACTACCCAGGTAGAACTCCCAGATTCCTAACCTCCAGAAACTGTGAAATAAACATTTTGTTGTTTTAAGCCACTAAATTTTGAGGTAACTTGTTATACAGCAATAGATAACTAATATAGAAAGTCTTGATCTTTCTCACATGATGGAGCCATTTAGCAGCACACTGAGGTGACCTGCTGCAGTAGAGTGAGCTATGCCCTCTTTTTTGGGTGACTCTAGTAAGAAAAGAGAAGGAAAGCAGGCATTTCAGGAAATGTACCACATGGTATGTGGGGATCAACAGGACAGTGTTGCTGGGCAGGCTCAGCTGGGAACCGGGGAAGGAAAAGGGAGGTTGAATGTTCCGGGGTCCAGGGATTTTCCCTTGTCAGGTTTGACGTTGAAGCCTCCTCTTTTCCACTCTTTCTCTCTTCCTGAAGCCTCAGCCACTCTCAGGCTGTAGATAAACCAAGTGTTGCTGTCAATCTGTTTAAGACTGCCCATCTCACGTCATCTCTGTTAAGGTGTGCATCTCTTTTCTTTCTCTGAAGGTATTCTTAAAGGGCCAACAAGATAGCAAATAAACCCTGTGGTGCTCTTGGACTTGTTCAAGCCCACAGTCGATGCCCTGGTGTTCGTGTTTAAGAAACAATTTGCTACAGTTTGAAAAGCATGTTTTGGCACCAGACACCTCTGAGTCCAAATGTAGCCTCTGCAACTTAATAGCGGTAGGTGGGCTCCTCTGAGCCTTGGTTTACTCATCTATAAAATGGGAATAATATCTAACTCATTAGCTTGTTAAGTTCATTAAGTGATATAAAATACATGTATCTCCAAAGACAGTTTCTGGCATCCGGAAAAAGCTTACCAAATACCAGTATACTTTCCTTCCATTCTCCCATCTGAATTATTCAAAGCAACTCTAATAACTCACAGGGATTTAGAAAGAACTCCAAGGTTTACTGTGTGATTCAAGAAAGAGTAAAGGCATGTTATGACCCATTTGGATGTGCAGTAACTTTCAAAGAAAGAGAAAATCAATTGTATGCTCCAATTGTATGTTATTTGTGCTCTACCACCAGATAATACTTAAAATATATAGGATTCAAATACATTTTTACAAGTTTCATAAATCACAGACGAAGCAGGGATGGATTTTTAACTGTTACTTTCACAACAAGAACAATCTCTATTAAAAAGACTTAAAAGTGAAAGGCAACTCAAAGCACACCCAGGCTAAAGTCATATCACATGTGAAAATCTCATCTTGACCACCTTTTAGAGAGAGATGGTAATGAAATGAATGCATAGATTCCAATCCCAGCTCTGTCCCTAATTAGCTATATGACCTTGGGCAACAAACTCTCTGAGCCTCAATCTCTTTACCTCTAAAATGAGAATAATGATCATACCTGACTTCAAGGGTTGTAAGAATTAGAGATAGATAGATAGATAGATAGATAGATAGATAGATAGAGAGAGAGAGAGAGAGATAGTTGATAGACAGATATGTAAAATGCTTATACCAATGCCTGACAATGACTAAATGTAAGGAGTCACTATCATTTTCAAGTGTCCCTTGAGCTCTAGTTTGAAATTTTAGAGACAGGGAATTCGGGGCCTTAAAAGACAGACCTTTCATTGTTGGACAGTGCCAGTTCTGCCCTGTGGGTCAAAATAAAGCAAGGCTTCTCTTTATCCAGCAAGGCAGATCTCTTGATAATCAGGGGCAACTAGGTCCTTTCTGTCCTGTGCCTCTTACTGTGAAGGCTTTCCAGATCTTCCATTTTCTGGCTGCTCTCCTCTAATTCCTCCCAGTTTGTCAATTATCTTTCTGGCGTGTTTCAAGCAGAATTAATGCAATGCCCCAGATGCGACTGGGCAAAATAGGACTAGGGTTTCCATTAACAAGGAATAACTTTTTACTTTAGTAACAGAATCTCAATGTGTTCTTTTGTTGTTGTTGTTGTTTTCTCATTTGTTTATATACAATGTTGTAAAATTAAGCTTATTTTGTACTGAAGATAGGTGTTTGTCTCTTGAGTTTTACCTTATTTGTTTGATTTCAGACTTCTGTCCATTCTGTCTGACAGCACTTTAAATTCTATTTTTCCCAATTTTTTGTCAACTACAAAGCCACAAACCAGACAAGAAGTTTTCATTCAAGTCATGGAGAAAAGAACATTTTCTTAAATTGCTGATAGTGGTCGGGGTGAGGAGGTGAGAATTGCTCTATCTCAGTGGATTGAAGAGAATGAGGGTGTTGGGCATTTTTGAACCCAACTATCCATGTATGATGTGGCCTAGAGTGGTGTAATCTCTGTAAGCCAAGAGAAGCCACTGATCAATAGCAAGATGAATGAATGAATGGTTAGGAAGGCACTTAGAGGAAGAAATACTCAGGTTAAAATTTACACAGAACTAGAAATGACTAACATCAGATATTCCTTGAGAAATGTTTTATGGGAGGTAAGTGACTGGATTTCTTAACAGGGCAGGGGAAAAAAATCATAAAACAAAATAACTGGAAACATTCAGTAGAAACTTCAGTTATTTCACAATTCACTGGGCTCTACTAATACAAGCAAGACTTTTCTAGAAACCTTGGAGGGTTTTTTAAAATTTCGTAATAGATATAGACTTCATGTCACATAATTTAGGCCTTCTGTATATGCAGATAACTATGTTGATATAAAATGCATAGTTTTTTTTTCTTAAGGAATTTGCTTTAGAATTAGAGGAAATGAATACATGTAAGTAGAACACAGGAATATTAAACACAAGAAGCTATGGGAGACTGAAAGAAAAATGGAAAGAAAACCAAAATATTATTAAGAGTATATTGTGTACTAAGTACTTTCCATACATGATCTCTTTTATTCTTCTGCAAGATTTTTTAGTGTAAATATCCCATTTTTTATAGAGGCCAAAACTGATGCTCAATCAGTTTAAATAATTTTTCTCAAGGCACACAGGTAATAAGAAGCTGAATATGACTCAAACCAGTTTGTCTGTCTCCAAATCCTACACTCCGTTAATACAACACTTTGTCTGTTTGGTTTGTAATCTATTTGGGGAGGATATATATATATATATATATATATATATATATATATGCAAATTGAACAAAACAGTTTATACCAGAAAAAATTAAATTGACAAATTGATGATTGATAATATTGATAACCTCATAATATAGATTGAAAACAGTTTTGGAATTCAAAAGCAAAGAAAACCAAAGAAGTCTGGAGATGTCAGAGAAGGTAGCTTTGTAGAAAAAACTGACCAATCGATCACGTTTTGTTAAGCCTTGAAAGATGGGAATGGAATTTGACTGGGGGTCAGGAGCTTAGAAAGCATAGGCCAATTTAGGAAGAAAAGAGAAGTTTCTTAAGAAAATTTGTTAAGACCTAATATGAAGCAGGATATGGAATGTAAAGGATAGAGAAGTATAATGGTGTAAACACTAAAAAGGGTCAAAGGAAATAAGAGAGAAAAATGCTTTTAGGTGAAAGATAGTAAATTATATTTTTAATTGTTGAATCTAGGGTAACAGTGAATTGTACAAACTAAAGTATCAATAAAATAAACAAAATAAAATTGATGAGAAAATAGGGCTTGGGGTAGAGATCTGAGAAGCACTTCAACATTGAAGTACTAATTGAATTTAAGGATCTTATTGGTAAAGATAAGAGCATAAGACAAGAGATAGAGTATTGCTGAAAATCCAGTTTCCTAATTAAAGGATCTAGTGAAACGTCATCAGAAACCTAGGAAGAGACTCAGAATGATGCAGTCGCAAAAGTCAAAGTCGGAGAGTGTGTCAGGTGTGACAGACTGAAGGAATGGCTTCAATTCTCCACCATTACCTACATCTACACCTTTACTATGGAAATGGTTGTAGTGCTCCAATCCTAGACTTTGGGTTTATCCATGTGACTTGTTTTGGCCAATATTGTGTGTAAAGAAGTGATTGTGCCAGTCCATGCCTAACCGTGTGAGGCTTTATATGTTTCCACTCAGCTTTTGTATCTCTACCATTTCCATGAGAAGAACATGCCCCAGATCGCTTTTTGGTCATAAAAAGAGGATGAGAGAATGTGCAGAAGAGCCCCTCTGGATGGCATTAACATAAAGCCACCCCAGCAGCCATGAGCTGAAGCAAAAGTCACCACAGAAACTTATCCTGTATCAACCAAATCCCAAGCAGCCTGCAAAAGGAGTGAGCAGTAATATGTGGTTGCTGTTTCATGTCACTGAGTTTAAGGTTGGTGTACTACACAGTTTAAGCCTCAAGACAGTCGACTTTGGCAAGTATGTCAGAAATGATACACAGAAAAGACTATTAAGTTTGTAAACAGGATAGTCACTATAGAGCTTAGAGAATAAATAATGATGTTTTAGGAAGTAGCAAGTGCAAAAACTAGATTTCAAGGAATTACGCATAGCAGAAGTTTCCAAGAAATAAAGTCACAAGAGATCATGTAATTGAGAAGCCTTGAGATTAAAATAAACAAGAATGTGGTTAGTATCATATACTATTGGAAGTGTCCTAATGTAGAGGGAAGGAGTCTATGTAGGCTGGGGGCAGTGAACAGCTTAGGGAGGCTGATGATGGTATAGTGGGGAAGGGTCCTCAGAAATCAAATAAAGTACAACACAGAGAATAAAATCAGTGATTTCTGCAATCACCAAGAGGATATAATAAAGGAACTGATAACAGGCAGTGTCAATAGACCTCATCTCATGAAGGAGGTATTTTTTCAGGAAAATTATCCAACTCTGTTGATCGCCAATTAAAAGAGTATCATATGCTTGTCTCTGAAATTTCTGTTGTCTTTACATTGAATAGGACTCTGAAGAATCAAATTTGTAATCAAGACAAGCATTCAAAGAGTTATAGTATAGTTTTTGTGATGAGAGAAGGAAATTGACATGCTCTATAAAATTCAAGTCCATTGCTTTGATTTTAGGATGTTTCTAAGTGAGTAATCATAATTTCAAATGGGAAAGTGAAAGATCAAGTTGGTCACTATGTGAGGAAAGACATATGTTGTGCTGGTATGTTGGAAGGAAGTATGGTGCACAGATGCTGTTTGCTGTTGCTGGGCCACTCCAGGCTAACTAGAGTGCTGAGATCTTAGTGTTTCTATTACCTGGAAGTTCAAGAGATTTTCCTTTGTTGAACTGACTCACAATCTCCTGTCAAATATATGGGCAGTATCTGTCTGGAAGCCCTTTAACACGACATAATAGGATCATGGAAAATGCCTATAAGCAATTTATAGATGAGGCAGGTTCTATTTTGGAACACTGGTTTCCAATGATGTGCCTCAAATGTATTAGAGCCATCTGTGCAACGTGGAATGGGAGCCGCCTTCCTAAGATGAATTCTCTGCAGGGCTATTGCTGACTCACCAGGAGAGAGAGTGAGCCCCATATCAACCACACCATCATTGGCAAGTTCTTCTGCCTCATTTCCTCTCTAATAGCAAGTCAGGATAATATTTACTTTGCCTGTTCTGCTCCCAGTGGAGTGTTAAGAAACCTGCCCCATGGTATAGTGCCCCTTCCTGCCTACATACTTCAGGTTGTATCTAGATCATCGGTGAAAGTTGGAGTCTCAGATGTATGGTGCCACTGGCCCGTTGGCTTCAGCCACATCTGTATAAACAACTGATATCTGGGTTTATGTATCCCCAGAGCACAGTCAGGTGGGAAAAGCACACTTCTTAGGGAATGGGAGAGTGTGGGAGAGTGAAGGAGGCATCTCTCAGGAGTTCCAGTAAAGAAAATACAAGTGCATTCTGCAATTGAAAGAGATGAGAATTCAGCAATCTAGCATACTCCTAGACAGTTATGTCTAGAGGCACATTTGGAAGCATTAGTTAGGGCAGGAGAGAAGAGTACAGGATGGATCTTATGATGTCAGGTAGACTATCCCTACGTCCCCTAGGATGAGATTTTAAATTTGTCCTTTGCAGATGTCAGATAGCTGATGCCTGGCATGAATAAACTATATAAATCATAAAATGAGAGTAGTCCCCTCATCAATGAGTGAATAATCTGTGCTGGATATTGTCTGTTAAAAATCAAACCACTCCATCCTTTTAAGCTCTGCTCTGTAGTGCAGGTTTGAGAAGCTCAAAAACTGCAGATCCCAGATTCCTTCGGGAATCTAACTGTAGCGCTTAGTCAGATTTGGTCAATGAGAAGCCCTTGTTTGAGATTTTAGGGACAGAAAATAAGAGCTTTTTTCCCTAAGCTGTAGATCAGTGTGTAGGTATCAGCAGATGGCAGGTATGGCAGGGATTTTACCTGAGGCTTTAAGACATTCTCCTGAGAGCCACCCACTGCTCCACACAGGAGTCAGCTGAAACCACTAATGACAGCTTCCTAAAGCCCGTTCCTCCAGGTTTCCTGGAAGCAGCCTTTCTTACCTTTGCTCCCCCAGCCTCTCAATGTAAATCTCCAGTTGTGCTGGATTTTGATTTTCTTGATTAAGCTTCTTCTTATTTCAAATATGTAGAGTAACTTCTGTTTTACTGACTTAGCTCTGACTAATAGTCTATATGCTTCTGATTTTAAAATGTTTATAAATATTAGAATAATCTGGTTCTTGACCCAAACTAAGTACCAGCAAGGCACATACTCCTCTGGGTTGAAAAAGCAGAGTTTATGCCCATGCATTTATGAGCACTATGCCTTCATGAGCACTATGCCTTCATTCATGCTAATAATATTTACTGAATGCCTCCTAGTGCCCATGTGGTTTTAGTAGTAGTAGGAGCTTACATTTTAGCAAAGAAGAAAGATCATCCACAAGTAAAAATAGATGCATCAGATAGTGATGGGTGGTATGGTTCAAAAGGGGAAGTAAAGGGGACATTGTGCTGTGGGGAGGGGGTTCTTTAATATATGGCAGTTGAGAAAGTCATCATTGATAAGGTGATATTTGAACAGCGATCTGAAAGAAATGAGATCGTCATGGAACTGTCTGGAAGATATTTCTCTCAGTGTAAGGTCTTCAAGGCATGAAGACGCACAGCCTTAGTGAGGAAACAATATGCCTGGGGCAGAGTGAGAAATAGGGAGAAGAGAAAGAGATTGGGTCAGAGAAGGGACAAGGTCTTATAGACCACGAGAAGGATTCTGTCTTTTACTTTAAGTGAAAAGGGAAAATGCTTCACTGAATAGTTTCAAGTATGTGTTGTTTTTACATGAAGAAGACAACAAACTAAAAGACACCTTTATTTTAGAAAAATAGAGCTTGAGAAGACATAGATACTGCATTCTATCCTCGAAACTACACTTCACCATGGTTCCCACTGGTCAATGACTCCTCAGACATAATGCTATCAGCTTCTTGGTTTTTATTTGAAAATCCCAGTTTTTGCCATCCTAACAATCTGGCTTTTAAAGTCATTCTAAAGGAATTCCCCATCTAGCCTTTACCGTAATATTCTACAAACTTCAAAATAAAGGCTGAGTTCCTTGGAGGGATACAAGATAATGTTGGATTTAAAGAGAGACAAGAGGCTGAAAAATAATAACTTAATGCTAAGAGAAAACCGCATGTAATTTGGCTGAGATGACTTCCCTGGGAAGAGTGCCCACTTGATATTAGAGTGTCTCATTGGAGGGAACTGTAGCACGAGAAGCACCATGAAAGTTTTTCATAGCTACACTCCACATTCCACTGTGCTGAAGAAGACATCAAGAGGCACTTGTCCCTTGGAAAAGTTCATTTGAGTTCTTAAGGGCCAATCACAAATACTACACTAGGACTTATCCAAGCTCAGGGACTCCAAGCACACCTCCTGAAACAAGCAGCTGAAAGCCAAATGGGTATTGGAAGAAAACGATGGAGGTGTCAGGGGAGGAAGAAGAGGGGAAGGGAGGAGAAGAAAAGAGAAGAAAAAAAAGAATATTTGCTGTCCTAGGCAATACTCAGCGTCTATTGTGAGGGGGTGAAGGGAATCCCTCAACAAAACACTGGGAAACAAAAAGAGAAAAATAACTCAGTTTAATTAAATAAGCTTAGTAACATGAAGAATTCTAATTTGGCTTTAGAAACATTTTTAATGGAAGAATGAAAGAGGTTATTAGAGCTCTTATTTGCTGTTTGGTTCAATCCAGCCCTTTCCCTCATAAACTCTTCACCTAAAGCCTCATTTGGGAAAATAACATATATCTATTAAAAAATGAAAAACATCAAGCTCTATGTAGACATGAGAATGTTTTAAAATATCAGTTGTACAGCCAGAATTCAGAGGGTTGTTAACAAACAATCACATTTTTAATGAAGGCATTTCTGTCTCTAATAGCTCACCACATCGAGACCCTCCTCCCCACACCCAGCCTTCCTCCTCCCACCCTACACACACACAATCCATACCACACTCCTTTCACTCCAATATCATTATGACCAACTGTGCCTTCAACGATAGAAGGTTGACTGACCAGCCACCCCAGTTTGCTGGCACTCAGGTGTTTGCTTGGGATACAAGACTCTCCACAGAATATTGAGAAGCCTATCCTTAGGGGCAGTAGGGTAGAGAAGTGCTTCCAAAACTTTAATGTGCGTAAGATTCACCCAAGGACCTTGATAAAATGCAGATTCTGATTCAGAAGGTCTGAGGTGGGCTCTAAGATTGTTCATGTCTAACAAACTCCCAGAGTGAGCCACGCTTTGGACAGCGCTGGTTTAGTGGACCTACACCAAGCTTTGGAACGACCTGGATTGGCATCCTAGCTGCAGCTCTTCTCAGATATTATTCTCACTTTCCTGATTCGCTTCATCCTACTGCCCATGAGGATCCAATCACTTCCCACCAGGGCCCACTTCGAACACTGGGGATTATAATTTAACAAGATTTGGGTAGGGACACAGATTCAGACTATATCCAGAATGCCAAGAGTTTAGCCAAGCAAATATTTGATAAGATTAGTATAGATAGAAGCCAGATGCTATAATTCATCAGGACAATGGAAAAAAGACCCAGAAGGCATTTCTGAGAACTTTGTGGCTGCCACATCTATCACAGGCCCAGTGATTCAGGGTCTTCAAGGCACTGTGATTTCAAATAGGAGCCCACATTGCCTCTGGGGTCTCGAGGCTCATTCTCCAGGGTCTCCTGAAGTTTCTTCTCCACACATTCAGGAGGAGTTCTTTGGCCACCCCAATTATGGCTCATGTGGGCCAGGTTTAGCTCAGGCTAATCCTTTAGAAGGCACAAGCATTAAACCTTGGTGACATCTACACAGTGCCAACTCTGCAGCTGTGTAGACTGCAAGAGCTGGGGAGGGGTGGCCACCTCCACCTAGATTTCAAATTGATATCTCAGCGAGCCTAAGGGCATAGGAAGAGAACTGCCACAGGAGCAGGACTGCCACAGAGCCCCCAGTAGAGAAATTATTAGTGGAGTCATGGAGGACAGGGCTATTCTGTAGAGCCCACAGTGTGTCACCCCAACCTAGGAGAGCCACAGGCACCAGACAAAAACCTGAGAGCTGTGGCATAACTGTGCCTAGAAAAGCTATGGGAGTGAGGCTGCTGAGAGCCTTGGGGGCCCAACTCTCATACCAGGGTGTCTAGAAGACAAAATATGGAGTCAAAGAAGATTACTCTCAAGCCTTGAGGTTGCCTTGTTGGGTTTTGAATTTTGTCAGGACCCGTCAACCCTTTCTTCTTTCCTATTTCTCCTTTCTGAAATGGAAATGTCTTTCCCATGCTTGTCCAACTATTGTATTTTAGAGGCACGTGACTTGTTTGATTTCACAGGCTCACAGTTGAAGAGAAATTTGCCTCAGGATGAATTATACATGGAGTTTCACACATATCTGATCATATAAAATGTAACTGAGACTTTGGACTTGAACTTTAAAGTTGATGCTGGAATAGGTTAACACTTTTGGGGCTATTGAGATGGAATGAACATATTTTCTAAGACAGAAAAGGCCAAGAATGGAATGCTATGGTTTAAATGTTTGTGGCCTCTTCAAAATCTACGTGGAAACTTAATCACTTAATCCCAATGCCACAGAATTAAGAAGTGGGACCTTTAGGAGATGATTAGACCTTGAGGGCTTTGCCCTCATCAATGAGATTAGTGCTTTATAACAGGGCAGCAGGGAACTAGCTAGGAGTTTTTTCCTTCTACTCCTCCACCATTTGAGGACACGGCATTCATCCCCTCTGGAGGACATAGCAACAGGGTACCCTGAAAACCAAAAATAAAATCCTAAGCTCCCTAACTTACTGAAGTGTTGGCCAAGGGGATTCCCAAGAAACCCGAAAAACTAGTTCAATCTATAACTGGAAGTGGAGATTGGACACGCCTCGTTATTTCCTCCTCCTTTTGGAGTTTAGGCACAACTGACTAGCATTAACTTTAAAACAGAGATCTTCAGACTAACAAAGCAGACTGTGGCATAAATATACAAAATTTCAACTTGACTCTTGTATTGCTGAAGTAATTCAAAGTATTTTCTCCTAAAATATATTCCTTTGATATATTTTGAAATGGACCTACAAAGCTGTCTCTTGTGAGAGAAATTTGCACCCTGCAGAGAATCACCTCCTCTTACTAGGTCCTTTCCAGAGTCTGGTACCTTTTAAGCTTCAGTAAGAGACGTTTACTGTCTATTCTCTCTGAAGCCTGCTACCTCAAGTTTTCCTGTACATGACAACAACCTTGGTTTCCACAACTGCCTCTTTTCTGAACTCAAGCATTTGTTTATGCTGACTTCAAACAATTCAGGCAAAGTTTGACACTTTCAACAAGCTGCAAATTGGGAAATCTTTGAATCCACCTATGACCTAGAAGGCCTCACTTTGAGATGTCCTATCTTTCCTGGCTGAACCAATGTATACCACACATATATTGATTTGTATCTTGGCCTACAACTTCTGTCCCCCTAAAATGTATAAAAGCAAGGTATAACCCAATCACACTGGGCACATCTTCTCAAGACCTCCTGAGGTCATGTCACAGGTCATGGTTCTTAACCTTGGGAAAACAAACCTCCAAATTGATTGATACCTGTCTCAAACACTTTTTGGTTTACATCCCTCTTGGAAGCAGGCAGCAAGTCCTTAACAGACGCCAAATGGCCAGCACTTCGATCTTTGGGTTTTCAACCAAAATAATTTCATAGTTATTTATCCTAACTGTGAGAAATAAATTTCTGTTACTTACAAATGACCCAGTCCGAGATATTTTATTATAACAGCACAAACAACTAAGACACCCACCAACACCTACTCACATCCATACAAAATTTTTGTCCCTCTTCTTCACTTTATTGTCTCTCCCAAGCACTTATTAACATCTAAAATATTTTATTTATTTATTTTCTTTTTGTTTGCCTTTCTCTCCTGGAGCATAAATTCTAGGAGGTTGGATATTTTGTTAATATGTTCACTGTTCTAGCCCCAATACCTACTACAGGTTCTGACACATAGTAGGTCCTCAATAAATATTAATAGATAAATGTTATAAATGTTTTGCTCTATTAAGACCTTCTATATAAGATGATGACCATAGTTAGCCAGATTGAGACACATATTAACCACAAAAATAAAATGTATTCTGACTTCTATTCCCTTTATAATTTTTTTCTGTAGTACTTATGACCTGAGCTTAAAAATGCCTAGGTAGATGTCTATACATTTTCACATGTGTACATGGGCACAAATGCACACACATACAGACAGTTTAATACAAGCTACAAGAACTATGCACTATAAATGTTTCTTTTGTGGCAGAGTGAATTCTTCATGAGCCCTGAAACGCAGCATGGTGCCAATTGCCTTAGCAGAAAGCAGTAGAAAACTTGTCTTGAAAAGAAAGGTAGTCCTGATTTCTGGATAAAACAGAAAGATAGAGGTGTCTAAAAGGCTTCTTGGCTGTTTCACGATGGCCTTAATTTAGTGTTAATGGTTTAATTTCCAGGTTGTACCTCCTCCCTCCTTAAATAGCACTTAGTGTAATTGATGCCAAGTTAATCACTGTGCTGCCAAGAGAAGTGTCCATGGGGTAGGAACCACATGCTGTTTTACCTGTGCTTAAAGAGGAAAATGTCACGCATCTCTGAAGAAACAATGTTGACTGAAAAACAGTGCCAAGTCTCAGACAAGATCTTTGTGAAAAAATACAGGCACAAAATGAGAGAGTAAAGCTTATCATAATTTAAGAATTAAAATGATGATTAAGGTGATTACCTTTATCTTCTTTAAGTAGTTTGCAAAATTATAACAAAAAGCATGCCTTATAATTATTGACAACATGGTTTTATGTAAAACAAAGTATATTATATGGAGAATATTCTCAATTTTAGTTGGAGCTAGAAAGAACTATAAGACTACGCAGAGGCACAATAAAAGGCTAACAGTGAATGTCTCTGAATAGCGGGATTATTGCTAAATTGTATCTATTCTCCTTTGCTTTTTATTATTTTCTTAATTTTAAGCAGTGATTGTATGCTACCTTTGTAATTTAAAAATAAAGTTGGTGAATTTTCTAAAAATTGTTACCAGCTTCTATTTACAATAACAAAGTATTTTGTTCGTCTGCACTGAGTTTATTTTAAATAAGTTTCATCTCTTTTTCTTGTGTCATACTAATAAGAAGAGAAAAACTTAATTTAGGGGAAATAAGAGTGTTTCCCTTAAAGTGTGTCACCTTTTAGAAGAAATCTTTCCATCCCACCGGTTCCTGTGATTTCTCCATCACTAGCTGAGACAGGGCAAGCATGAAGCTTTGCACCCCAGGCTTACATTGTTTTGAGTCTAGGGCTAGAGCATACCTTCAAAATCAACCAACACCATCTTTTCTCACAGTGGAAGAAACAGTTCTTGAGAGAGAATGAGATTTGTTCATGGTCACACAGTGTTGTGGACATTATAACAAAGCCAGGTCTAGAACCCCAGCAAGAACATGTGTCTCTCTTTTCTATGTGTTTATTCTGCTTATTCTTTGCATTCAAAAATAAAATAGGAAAAGAACTCCAAGCACAGTGCCTTGTATACAGAATACTCAGCAAGTGAGTAATTAATGAATAGGTAAATTTAAAAAATGTTGAACATCAGTAACTACTTTACAGAGAAAAAGAGGCTCTGGAAATAAGCATCAGTTCCTTTTTCTTATCTTAATAAGAAGAAAGAAAACACAGAGAAAGAGCTACCTTAAAAGTAGGGAGTGTGCCACTGTCTGTGGCACATGCTGGCAGCGGGTGCCCAGGATTACCCTCAGAGAGGCAGCCAAAATGCCTCTGATGACAGAAATGCATGGACAGGCCCACATATATCCTTCCCTGAGTTTAAATGGCCCAAAGAACTTGGAGGAAATCGGAAAGTGTTTCTATATGTTCCTGGCAGGTAAAGAGAGAACTTGATACAGTAGTTGCAAGGGAGTTCCTGCAAGAAATTGATTGAAGCACCTCCAAAACCCGATGGGATGTTGCTTCACTCAGTGAAAACCAAAGTGGCTGACACATGACAAACTTCAGGTAACAAAGGGAGGTTTAAATGCACCCTGGAGAACATAAAAGGAACAGAAAACATTTAGTCTTAAAAGTAGGGATGGTTTTAGAACCAAATACAACATTTTCAGGATTTAGTAAGATGTACTAATAACAACGCACAGGTTTCTCAAATTATGGATCTACATAAAATGCAGGGCTTGCTTTTCTTCTATCATTCTTCTATCATATTCAGACCAACTAAATTTTCCTCAGTTGCTTGGATTACTCTGTAAGGCATAGTCATTTCATACAACTTTTCATGCAACTTGGTAAGCCACATCATTCACAAAATATGGCAGCTGCCCTAGTTGACAGAAAATTCCCTGTCACCCCCATTTCAAGATGCTCCAGCACCACACTTCATATTCATCCATCCAGAGATACCTTTTCTGAAGATTTTAAATTGTCTTTTTTTTTCCTTTATTAGACGCAGGGTCTTGCTATGTTGCCCAGACTGGAACACAGTTCCATGATCACAGCTTTCTGCAGCCTCAGACTCCTAGGCTTATGTGATCCTCCTGCCTTCACATCTGGAGTAGCTAGGAGTGCATAATCATACCTGGCTATTTATTTTACTTTTTTAGAAGCTAGAAAAGCAAGGATATAAATTTTCCCCTCAAGCCCCCAGAACAAATGCAGCTCCGCTGATGCCTTAATTTTGACCCAGTGAGACCCATTTCCGATTTCTGCAGAGCTGTAAGATCCTACATTTGTGTTGTTTTAAGCCACTAAATTTGTGGTAATTTGTTATAGCAGTAATTGAAAACTACTACATCATCTAATTGAAAAGAAATATTTGAGAATTACTCATCAATTCATTCCTCACTCTCTTCCTTAAAGAGATGATTAAAACCTGGGAAAAGCCATCCCAGAGATTTCTAATATGGACTCTTCCACTAGACTCTTCCAACAAACCCATGCTCCCATGACCCACGAGAATGAGCACAAGAACCATGGCCACTTTCACTTTGGCCAGTGTGCATTTCACCAAGCTATACATAATCACAGCAATCAATTCTAAATTATAGAGTGTTTTGCTCTGAAAATCAGCTCTCTGGCCTCCTTTTTAACTCCAGATTATAACAAATTCAAATACCTCTGTAGCACATGAAACAAAGACATTGCCTAATGTGTAATTTGGGAGGGAATTTAATGATACATCTGTCTGTTTTGACAAAGCACAGCCTTGAAGTATCTATTTAAAATAAAATCAGCAGATTGGCAACAATTAAAAATGAAAGCCTATAAAAAGTTTAGGGAAAAAAGCATTAAAGTCTAATAGCTCTTGGTTTATGTGCCAGCACTATAGTAAATATTTCCAGCACCAAATTTCTCTACTGAAATCTTGGCATTAGCTACCGCAAAAAATACCACCATTAAACACACATACAAAATCCATCTTGTATGAAAAATAGGCAGTGAGTCCATCTGGGATCCAGTAAGACTGAGAATGCCTAATATTTTAAGATATTTTCTTGGATGTTGCTAAGCATTATCTTTCAAACCAGTAAGGTAGTAGCAATATGCTATTACTTTGTATTAAGTGCCTTGAAGCCTTTCTGATACTACACTGTTATTCTACCTGAGCAATATGCTAAGAAATTTTGGAAGTTTGTGAGTTTAGGATATTTTAAATGATCTTGGAAATATGATATATAGCCATAAAATGTATCTGTATCTTTTCTCAAAAGCTTTAGAATAGTTACACTTTAAAACAATCCGCAGTGACAACAGACAGATCCTACAAAATGAACTTTTAAGTCAAGTTAATTATAAAACTGCAGGAATTGTCAGTGACTGAATGCTACCTGCGAGAACTGTGAGGGCAAAAGTTACTTCCTATGCAGCAGTCCCAGCCTCAGCACCTACTCTGCCGGCCTCTGGGACATGAATTATATCTCAATGGCAGACCTCTGTTCCCTCCTGACATTAATTTTTCTCTGCTCTCTGGCTCTGATTATACTTTGCGTCTATTTAGGTCTTCTGCTTCCTTTTCTCAAATTAACTTACTAAAATTTGGGGGAGATTATATCTTATCTGGTGTCTACCTAGTGATATAAATTCTGTTGGCCAGGCGCAATGGCTCACACCTGTAATCCCACAACTTAGGGAGGCTGAGGTGGGCAGATCACGAGGTCAGGACATCAAGAACATCCTGGCCAACATGGTAAAACCCTGTCTCTACTAAAAATACGAAAATTAGCTGGGTGTGGTGGTGCTCACCTGTAATCCCAGCTACTTGGGAGGCTGAGGTAGGAGAATCAATTGAACCCAGGAGGCGGAGACTGCAGTGAGCTGAGATCAGGCTGCTGCACTCCAGCCTGGTGACAGAGTGAAACTCCATCTCAAAAAAAAAATATATATATATATATATATATATATATATATATATATATATATCTTGCTCAAGTTCCTTATGCTATGGTGAAGGCTTAGCCACACTCAGTGGCTCTCCCAAGAATTACTAATGGAGACTTCCTAAGAATTGTGTAGTTTATGGAACTAATTAACTGTGTAAGCAGCTAGAGATGATCTGTGGCATGGCATGGCACTGCAAATGTGGATATTTATTATCTCTATTATGAAAGCTACTTCCTAAGAATATAATTGTCCAGGCCTCTCCAAGAAGAAAGTAGATGTAGAAGAGAAACTGATAAAGAAAATCATGCTTATTAATTTATTCAGTCAATATTTATTGTATACCTACTATGTTCCATGGCTTGTGCCAAGTATCGGAAATACAGTGAAGGATAAGACAGGCATGATCGTGGCCCTTTATTTCATGGTTAAAATAAATGCTAGAGATCCAGCCATCATATATACATTCCAACATGTAGGAAGGGATACAAAACTGCATGTCTCTTCCCTTTAAGGGAGGAGTTTTCTACACTATCACTTAAATTCCATTGACCAAAATGGAATTTTCTTAGCTTTCTTGTAGGACAGTGTGAATATTATTACATATTTTAGCTGTGTGTTCTGTGTCCAGCTCAAAATTGGTATTCTTGTTTCTATGAAAGAAGTAATACATCCTTGAATTCAACTAGAATACTCTGACACTGCATCTTTATTTCTTTCATATTCAATAGCATGTAACCTAAGCATGGAAAATATTTTGTTTGTATAATAATCAAATATGACAACAAAAAACAGCTTTGTAATCTATAAAGTGTCACATAAGTGTAGAGTATTGTTACTGAAGATAAAAATCTATTAGCTGTTAATTCAGAAAACTGGTACTTTCAATACCCAGTGTCTGAAAGGTATGTAGTAGGAAAGGACCAGGATCAATTACATTATATATAGACCTCTTCTCTGCTAAACTGATAATTATTTCAATTTCAGATTTATTTGGTTGCTAATATTGTTATTATTATTAACAGATTGTTTTCAAAATATTTAGTTAGTGTTTTCATTCAGATCATCTGTTCTCAGGGATTTCAGTCTAAAATACACCATATACATTTCCTATTTGTTAAAATGAGTCAGGTATAAATTCATTCATTCACTCATCCAACATATGTCTACTGAATGCCTATGTTGTGGTAAGTACTGTTTTATATCCCAGATGATAGACCATTCAATATTTAAAAAATTCTGTGATGGTTAATTTTAGGTGTCAACTTGAATAGATAAAGAAATACCTAGAGAAGTGGTAAAGCATTAATTCTGGGTGTCTCCTGAAGGGTGTTTCCAGGGGAGACTGGCCTGAGAGTCAGTAGATTGAGTGAAGAAGATCTGCCTTCAGTGTGGGCAGGCAACATCCAATTGGCTGGGGGCCAGGATGAAACAAAGGCAGAGAAAAGGATTTCCTCTCATTCCTTGAGCTGGGACATGCTCTTCTACTTCTGCCCTTGGACATCAGGTCCCCCAGCTCTTCAGCCTTGGGACTCCAGGACTTACCATCAGCAGTCCTAATTCCCTCTAACCAGGGTTTCAGGCCTTCAGCCTCAGACTGAGAGTTACATCATTGGTTTCCCTGGTTCTAAAGCTTTTGAACTTGGACTGAGCCACTTTACCAGCATCTCAGGGTTTCCAGTTTGCATAAGGCCTATGGGGGGACTTCTCCATCTCAATTGCATAAGCCAATTCCCCTAATAAATGTCTTTTCATATATATATATATATATATATATATATATATATATATATATATGCTACATACATCTTACTGGTTCTGTCTTTCTAAAGAACCCTGACTAATAGACATGCTTTTATATTTTAGTGGGAGAAGAGGTGGAAAAAATAGAAAAGATAATCTTTCTTTTTCTTGCTTTTCAATTTGTGTGTGTGATATGAAAACAAACATACAAACAAACAAAACCACTTAATGCCTCTTCTATAATGACAAAACAAGCATAGCAATGGTAAAAGTAAAGATGGTACCCAGGGACAGGCAAAGTTTGTAGGATTGAATGAACCAGTTGAACAAGTCACTACTTTATGATAAGAACAGGAAAAACAGTATAACAGGAGAAAAAAAGTTGATAAATGTTAATTAAAGAAATAAGCTCCCCCACCCCCGCCCCATCTGATTCCCAACAAATGGTAATAGTGCAGAATGTTCTGCTGATGTGGGCGTGACTTGGAATGAGAAGAGCTGGAAGGGGCAATAGCTTTTATTGTCCTTTGACATCCTAGCCAATTAAAAAGCTCATTGACTAAGTGAGCAGAGGCAGGGCCACCCAATACAGAAAGGATATGGCATCACCAAGTTGGATTTGAATGGGAATTTATTTTATTTTATTTTTTTTATTTTTTTATTTATTTTTTTTTTATTTTTTTATTTTTTGAAAGAAAGAAAAAGAGAGGAAAGAAAGTGAGAGTGAAAGAAAGAAAAAAAAAACTGTACAAGAGAAAGAAAGAGGAAGGAAAAGAGGGAGAGAGAACAGGATTCTTGTTCTACTGCCCAGGCTAGAATGCAGTCTAAAAATGGGTATTAAAAACCTCTATTATGCCAATAATTGTGTTTAACAATGGAGACAGGAAGGAA
>CAUYLG010032908.1:0-22534 GCA_963573385.1 Cacajao melanocephalus
GAGGCAGAGGATGCAATAAGCCAACATCGCACCACTGTACTCCAGCCTGCATAATAGAGAGAGACTTTGTCTCAAAAAAAAAAAAAAAAAAAAACTAAGAAGAGCAAAGTTAAACCCAAGATAAACAGAACAAAAAAATAAGAAATATATGAGCAAGCATGAATGAAGCACAAATCAGAGGCTGGGTGCGGTGGCACATGCCAGTAATGCCAGAACTTTGGGAGGCTGAGGCAGGCAGATCACTTGAGCTCAGGAATCCGAGACTAGCCCAGCCAACATGTCAAAACCCTGTCTCTGCTAAAATTACAAAAATCAGCTGGGCATGGTGGTGCAGGCCTGTAATCCCAGCTACTCAGGAGGTTGAGGCAAGAGAATCGCTTGAACCTGGGAGGTGAAGGTTACAGAGAGCTGAGATTGCACCATTGCACTTTAGCCTGGGCGACAGAGCGAGACCCTACCTCAAAAAAACACAAAAAGAAGAAAAGGAAAGAAAAAGTAGAGAAGAAAAGAAAAGAAAAAGAAAAAAAGAAAAGGAAAAAGAAAAGGAATAAAGGAGAGAAGATCAGAGAAAATCAGAGAAAAATCAATGAAAACAAGAGCTGGTTCTTTGAGATGATCAATAAAACAGATAAACCTGTAGCAAGACTGATTATGAAACAAAGAGAAAAAACCCAAAATTAAATGTTAGGAGTAGGCTAAGCACGGTGGCTCACGCCTGTAATCCCAGCACTTGGGAGGCCAAGGTGTGAGGGTCACCTGAGGTCAGGAGTTTGGACCAGCCTGGCCAACATGATCAAACCCCATTTCTACTAAAAGTACAAAAATAAGCCAGGCGTGGTGGTGCATGCCTGTAATCCCAGCTACTCATGAGGCTGAGGTGGGAGAATGGCTTGAACCTGGGAGGCGGAGGTTGCAGTAAGCCAAGATTGTGCCACTGCACTCCAGCCTGGGTGACAGAGCAAGACTCCATCTCAAAAATAAATAAATGAATAAATAAAACGATAGGAAGAAAAGAAGTGATGCCACTCACCACAGATCTCAAAGACAACAAATGGATAAGAGAAGATTATGAACATTATGCCAATACATTAAACAACTTAAACAAAATGAGCAAATTCTGTGACATACACAAAAAAGGCTCATTGAGGAAGAATTACATAACCTAAATAGCTTTATATCTATTACAGAAATTGAATTTGTAGTTAAAAGTTTTCCCACAAAGATGGTTTTACTGGTTAATTCTACTGAATACTTCATACTGAAATAATATCAATTCCTTACAAATTCACCCAGAAAACTGAAGAGGAGGGAATACTTCCCAACTCAGCAAAAAACTAAGCATCATCCTGATCCCGAAACCAGACAAAGATATCACAATAAAAGTGAACTAAAGACAACTATTCCTCAATAATTCAAGTGCAAAAAATAAA
Source organism: Cacajao melanocephalus (assembly GCA_963573385.1). Taxonomy (NCBI): domain Eukaryota; kingdom Metazoa; phylum Chordata; class Mammalia; order Primates; family Pitheciidae; genus Cacajao; species Cacajao melanocephalus. Next base: position 1,431 of record CAUYLG010032908.1, read on the forward strand.
TATTATCAAAATTTAACAAAATGAATACAATATGAAAAAAAATACATCATAACCAAAAGTTCATCCCAGCAAGGTCGATTTAATAGTCTAAGACTGAATTCTAACATTAAAAAATTAATGAATGAAATTCACTGTAAAATAACACAATCAAAAGAAGAAACATCTGATCACCTAAGTAGATACAGAAAAAGCATTTGACAAATACTAATATTCATGAATGATAAAAATTCTCTGAAAACTAAAAACAGAAGAAAAGTTTTCAGCCTGATAAAGGGCATCTATAGAAAACCCTATAGCTAACCTAATTCTTAATGGTAAAGGATTAAATGCTTTTCCCCTAAGAAGAGACACAGGAAAAGATATCTGCTTTTACCACCTCTAGTCAGTATTATACCAGAGGTTCAGGTCAGTGTAATCAGGCAAGAAAAGAAAATACAACATGTCCAGATTAGAAAGGAAGAAGTAAAACCTATGTTTGTAGATGACATGGTCATGTATACAGAAAATTCTAAAGAAGCTACACAAAAACTACTCAAGTAAGGAAATTTAGCAAGGTTGCAAAATACAAGACCAATATAAAAAAACTTCTATATATCATAAACAATCAGATATCAAAATTGTTAATTGCAGTAATAAAATTCAAAAATATGAAACACTTGGGGATACCTTCAACAAAATATGTGCAAGATCTATACTCTAAAAACTATAAAAAATTATTTCAAGAAATCAAAGAAGACATAAATGGAGAAAAATATCACGTTCATGAGTCAGAAAACTCATTATTGTTAAGATGTCAACTTTTCCCAAACTGACATATAGATTTATGGCAATTCCATTCATAATCCCAGCCCACTTCTCTATAAAAATTGACAAGCTGATTCTAAATTTATATGGAAATGCAAAGAACATAAAATAACCAAACTTCTTGAAAAAGAAAAAAAAATTGACCTTTAATATATGACTCAAGACTTATTATAAAGTTGTATTCAAAATAGCATAATACTGCCATAGAGATAGAAATTGATCCATACATACTGCGATCCATATGGTCAATTAATTTTTGACAAAGATGTCAAGGCAACTCAGTAGAAAAAAGATATATTTTATTATTATTAATATGGTCAAGAACAGAATTGAAAAAGATATCTTTTTTACCAAAAAATGGTAGAAAATTTTGATATTCATATTTAAGAAACAGAGAGAGCAAAGGGAACTCAATTCTTAGCTATTATCATATATAAAAATTACCTCAAAATGGATTATAGACCTACATACAAGAACTAAAACTATAAAATTCCTAGAAGAAAACATGAGAAAAAATCTTAGTGATCTTTGCAAAATTATTTTAAATGTGATACAAAAATCATAGACTATAAAAGAAAAGAATCAAACCCTTGACTTCAGTGAAAAAAAAATTATGACTTCAAAGGACATTTACAAAAATTAAAAGGCAAGTCACTGAGAGGAAATATTTGCAAAAACATCTACTCAACCAAGGATTTATATCTAAAATACATTTTAAAATGCTCACAACTTTATAAGACAACAACCCAATTTTTTAAATGGGCGAAGATCTGAACAAACATATCACAAAAAAAGACATACCATCATGCACCGCATAACAATATTTTAATCAATGACAGACCACTAATACTATGGTGATCCCATAAGATGATAACAGAACTGAAAAACGCCTGTCGCCTACTGATGTGATAGCTGTGATAACATTGTAGCAAATTTTGCTTTTTATAAATTTAGTGTAGCCTAAGTATACAATGTTTATAGAGTCTACAGTAGTGTACAGTAACATCCTAGGCCCTTGCTTTCACTCACCACTCACTCACTGACACACCTAGAGCAACCTCTAGTCCTGCAAGTAAGTGCTCTATACACGTGTACCAATTTTATCTTTTATACTGTACTTTTACTGACCCTTGCTATGTTTAGATACACTTAGATACCCAAATACTTACCATTGTGTTACAATTACCTAAAGTGTTCAGATGAGTAACATGCTCTACAGATATATAGCCTAGGAGCAACAGACTACATTATACAGCCTAGGCATGTGATAGGTTAGACCATCTAGGTTTGTGTAAGTACATTCCATGATGTTTGTGCCATGATGAAATCACCTAATGACACATTTCTCAGAATGATCCCCATCATTAAGTGATGCATGACTGTACAGATGGCAAATAAACAAATGAAAAGATGCCTAGTAGCATTTGTCACTATGGAAATACACATGAAACCATACCATGAGATACGACTACGCATTCACTAATATGGATAAAATTTAAAAGACTGAGCATACTGGATTGATGAGTGCTATGATTTGAATGTTTGTTCCTTCCAAAACTCAGGTTAAAACTTATTTCCCAATGTAATCATATTAAGAAATGGAGCCTTTAAGAGGTGACTGGGCCATGAGGGCTCTCTCTGCCTTATGAATAGATTACTTCATTCATGCATTAATGGATTAATGGTTTATGGAGGTGATTGGTTATTTATCTCGAGAGTGGATCTGTTATAAAAGCCTGTTTGGCTTCTCAGGAGCCCCCTCACCATGTGATGCCCTGTGCCACCTAGGACTCCGCAGAGAGTCTGTACCAGCAAGACATCTCTACCAGATGTGGTCCCTCCACCTTGGACTTCCCAGCCTCCCGACTGTAGGAAAGAAACTTCTTTTATTTATTGATCACCCAGTCTTAGGTTTCTATTATAGCAAAACAAAACAAACTGAGACAGTGAGGATGTGAAAGAGCTGAAATACTCATAAATTACCGGTGTGCATGTAAATGTCACAATTACTTTGGAAAGCAGTTTGGAAGTTTCCTCAAAAATTAAAAAAACACTTACCAGATGACTCTGATATTCCATTCCTAAGTATTTACCAAGGAGAAATTAAAACATATGTCCACAAAAAGACTTGTACACAAATATTCATAACAGTTTTTTTGGATAGCCAAAAATTGAACACAACCCAAATGTCCTTCAACATGTTAGCAGATAAATAAATTGCAGTATATCCACTCTAATGACTTAAATTTATATCTGGGTGTGGTTGTGTATGCCTGTAGTCCCACCTACTCGGGAGGCTGAGGTGGAAGGATTGCTTATGCCCAGAGGTTCAAGATCAGCCTGGACAACATAGCAAGACCCCATCTCTTAAAAAGAGGAACAAATTATATCTTCAATCCTTTCAATACAGTGTTATTTTGTGTAGATGGCACTTTACCATAAAGATAAATCAAAGTAAGGTAGGCCACTACCTTGACTGCTCAAAACCTAAAAGACAGAATATAGTACACTTACTGGCACCTGGAGTCCTTGAGTATTCTTCTTTTTCTTTGAGAATCTCCTGTCTTTGTTTAGCATTTTTGCTTTGATCCATGCTGCCTGCCCTATTTCTGAAGAGCTTGATAGATCTGTAAGGAAAATGGTCTACATGAGAAAGTTTACAACAGTATGGGGGGACCATTTTATTTTACAGAAAAAGGAAAAAGCTGAGAGAATGGGGAGAATGAGAATGTGGTTAAGAGTCATAGATTGAAAAAAAAAAAAACTGGTAGCAATGCAAAGGACTTAATACTGATTTTTAAAAATGTTTATTCCTTACTTTTAATCTTACAGATCTTCATCAATTTCTTCTCCTTATGGAATCTAAAACTATGACTCCTCGCGAAGGGCCTGTCTCTGCGGAGAGGATTGATCCAAAAGGATGTGTTTGGCTGAAGCCATGGTCCCACCTCTGAGCATTCACTACTCTGGGCCGATCTTGTTGAGTTATCAGACAGGGAGCTGCCCTGGCTCTGCTTCTGGTGCTGTTCACTCCCAGCGGAATCACTGCCACAAGTGGAGGGCAAGCAGGTTTGCCATTTTTTCTTGATGCTAAACACACCAGTTTCATCACCTTCTGAAAATGCCCAGTTTACATATCCACCTCCAGTTTGCATGATCTTGGCTTGGGAAGGAGCAGAGGTCACTGCCATGGGTTCAGGTGTGCAACTCAAAGTGGGTAGCACATTGAGTGCTACCATCTTGTCTCGTCCATCCAGTAAGTGAGCAGTTGGCTCATGCTGCTCCTTGGGTTCAGCCACTGACGCCTGGTCGGAGACAATTGGGGTCTGCCCAGTCAGATGAACAAGAACCTCAGTCTCGATGTCCTGTTCATTTGCCAGTACATCTGGACTTGCTTCCACAGAGGGTCCGGATAGAGGCAAGACAGTTTCTGCTGAAAAAGGAACTCGCTTTAGATTAGAGGGGACCAGAAGAAACTGGCCATACTTTGAGTGTGCTTGCGTGTTAGGAGACACCACAGAAGCAACTATACTACTTTCTGTTTCTTGCTTTTCCTGGTCATTTCTTACATTTGAAGCCTCTCTTTTACTGTCTGTGATCTCAAGAAGCGCTCCCCTCTGCACTCTTAGGGGATGCCGGGCTCCAGCCAGGCTCCGCAGCAAAGAAGGGGGCATGCTATAATACTGGAATTTCTTCTCCCCAGCGATCTCCATGCTGCCTAGAACCTCTGCACAGATGACATTGCTCCAGCTGTGGGGAAGTTTTCTGCAAGTGGAATGCTTTCTCTTGGCCAGGAGAGCCTCATCCTCTTGCAAAGTGTCAACAGCAGAAAGGACTTTTAGGGTATCCACAGTCAGGGCAGAGAGATCCTGCAGGTGTCCCACCTGGCTGTCCAAAGACAGTAAGGAGTCCTTTATAAAAGATACCTTTTCATTCATTTCTTTCAGTTGGAAGTACATCTCTATAACCCTAGTGGTGAAGGGAGGGAGAAAATCAACAAGCACATTAAGCCAGTGGGAATTTGCTCTCTTCCTACCCTACTTCCATCCTTAAATGACTCCTGAGCCTCAGCTGCTTCCCTAGGTTAAGTCTGTCTTTTGCCGCCTTCTTCCTCAAAAACATAACTCTCATCCCAGGTGATCTCATTCACTCCTCTGATGCCCACTATTACCCACAGGAGAGGACAAATTACAAATCTACATTTCTAGTCCTTACTTCTTTCTAATATTTCAGAACCCCATTTCCACTTCCAGCTAATGATTCCCTCAATTGTGTGATCAATCATTCCATTTTTAATCATTAATATTTATTCATTTACATGACAAACACTTGAATATTTCCTAATGGCAAGCACTGTACAATCTGAATGCATATAGGAGATACTGAGGAAGAAACAAGAATGATAGAAACAGAATCAATAATCAAATATGTAATTAAGAAAAGAAAAAACCCACAGATCTTTAAAATTTAAAAAAATCTCCAACTCTACTGTTCAAATAGGCTTCCCAAGTTTCAAACAAAATCCATTTTAGAAGACCTATATTCAGAAAAAGCCTGATGCACATTTTAAAAGTTGTTTTGAATGGTTTAACCAAAGATTATGATGTTCAGCCATTGATTTATGTAAAAGCAACACAACACATCTTTAGCTATTCAAAAATAAATGTAAATTGTAAGTAAATTGAATTAAATGTAACCATTGGTCCAGGTGCGATGGCTCAGGCCTGCAATCCCAGCACTTTGGGAAGCAGGTGGATCACTTGAGGTCAAGAGTTTGTGACCAAATTGGCCAACATGGCGAAACCCCATCTCTACTAAAAAATACAAGAATTAGCTGGGCATGGTGGAAGGCACCTGTAATCCAAGCTACTCGGGAGGCTGAAGCAAAGGCTGCAGTGAGCCAAGATCGTGCCCCTGCACTCCAGCCTGGGTGACAGAGTAAGACTTCACCCTATCCTCCCAAAAAAAGTAAAAATTAATTTAATTGAGAGATGGTTAATATTTATCTGTACATTTCCTTGTAATTATCTCTGTATAGGATGAGTTTGGTTTTGTATCCCCCAAAAAGGATATGTTGAAGTCTTATCCCCAGAACCATAGAATGTGACGTTATTTGGAAATCAGGTTTTTATAGAGGCAATCAAGTTAAAATGTGGTCATCAGGCTGAACCCTAATCCAATATGACTGGTGTTATTACAATGTGAAATTCTCACACACACACACACACACACACAGAGGGGGAACACGATAAGAAGACACACATAGGGATAAAATGGCCATATGACTGGAGTGACACATCTACAAGCTAAGAACACCCACAGTTGCCAGCAAACACCAGAAGCTAGAAGAGGCAAAGGAGGATAGCGACACTGAGAAAGCATGGCCCTACCAACACCTTGATTTTTAACTTCTAGCTTCCAGAAGTGTGAGACAATAAAGTTCTGTTACTCCAAGACACCTGGTTTTTGGTATTTTGCTGCAGCAGCCCAGGGAAACTAATGCAGCTATCTCAGCTTCATGAGCAATGGAATACATTACAACATACATCAGAGTTGACTACATAAAAAGAAACTTGTTTCTCTGAAATCTAGGTGGAAATTAAAAAATTTGTTAAAAAAAAAATAAAAAAAGAAACATAAGCAAAAATATCACACAAAAGTTTAAAACAAAAATAAATTGGAAAACTAGTGTTCTAATAAATCTGATGAGGCATTGATATCCCTTGAGTAAACAAAAACTTTTGCAATTTATTGAGGCAAAAAAATTACAAAGACTCCCAAGGACATGAAGAGATGAAAAGATAAAATACAAAAGGTAAGAAAACAAAGCAAAATAGTCAACCTCATTAGGTAATCAGAGATGAAAATTAAGATAATAATGAGTTAATCTATATCATAACAGCATTTGTTTTAACCTAGCAAACTAAAAAAAGAAAAAGTGAAACAACTCAGTGGTAGCAAGAATGGAACATAGGGACACAATAAATATAAAGGAATCGTAATTTTACTATGCTAAAGCAGACAGATATATGTTATATTATGAGAGAGAATATTATGCAGCCATTTAAAATCATACATTGTTGATAGTTATTTTTGATGTCTATTTCTGGTGGTAGAGGCAGGGCTGGGGTTGCCTATTGTGTTTGGTGTTATATATTTTCAAATTTGGTATAAAATTTTTAAGTTCAGAAACAATAAAAGTTAAACTATATTTACGAAGTATATGCAATTATTGGAGAAAATATTTTTGATGTGTCAGAGGGGAAAAACAGAATAGAAAATAGTATCATTTTAAATAGAAATATGTAGAAGACTAAATTTTTAAAAGCCAAAATTTTCACAGTGAACTCTGACTTATCACATTGTTTTTTCTTTCTTTTTTACCCTTGTTTTGTTCTGTTATTTGGGGGAGAGAATGTATAATTTCAGTTTCTCAATAATGAAAATCTTTGATAAACAAGATTAAAGTAAAAAACAGGATGGGAGGGAATCTAACCAACTGTGTCACGGCTGCCTTGACCATTGCAGGAATGAAAAATGATTCCTGCTCTTATTTGGGGGCAGAGAGTAGTTGTGATCATGTCATGAAGAGTTTAACACTCAGCTGTAACAAGTACTTCCCAAAATAGTGTTAGACTTCCCATCTCTAGAACACATCTCAAGTCACAGAGATTGAAAGATCTGCCACTTTCTCTTTCTGGGACCTTTGTAAATAGAAATTAAAGCATAAAAAGAGTGGCATCTTCCATTTTCATTATATTGTATGTGAGTAGAACCCTCTCTTTCTTGCTTCTGCTATAGAATTCAACTTCTATAACTCAATAGAGGCTTAACAAATGCTTCCTGACCTTCTGGAATCTGTAAAATTAGAACTGGCAAGGATGATGTGGGAAACAGCACAAAATATATGTATACTCCCTTCCAAACATGCTTAATTAGAGCCTCTCCATCCAGTGCACTGTTTCACCTAATTCAAAAACAGTACAGTCTGAACAGCAGTAATGGAGACTCATTAAGTTCCATTAGCAGCAGTCACATCGAATGGATACAATAGAAACCAGCAACTATTCACAGCCACAGGTAACATGCTACAATAGAAACCTGTTAGACAAATAACCTGGTCACCCTCAAATCGGGTCTTTTGCTTTTATAGATACTTATTTTCTAAAACTGGATGTCCTGTGAAACATATTTCAATTATATTACTGGACCACCAACTACATTAATTTAATCTAGGCTTTCAGTCATTCTGACACATAAAATTTATAATTTTAGTTTCCCCTGTGCAAGGTACAAGGATGGAAGAAAGATGAGAATGGTAATTGTTTTATTATGGGCCTTTAGACAAGATACCTCAAAATGAGATAATAGCAAGTATAATTACACTCATCATGAAAATCACCATATTCACTGAGTGCTCACTATGTATCAGGCATTTTATAAAGGTTCTACCTGTACTATTTTATTTAATCCATGTAACAACCCTATAAGATAGGCATTACTATTATCCTTTCGTAGAAAAGAGGTTGGGTTGGCCAGGCACAGTGGTTCATGCCTGTAATCCCAGCACTTTGGGAAGCCGAGGCAGGTGGATAACCTGAGGTCAGGAGTTTGAGACCAGCCTGACCAATACGGTGAAACCCCATCTCTACTAAAAATACAAAAACAAAAAAAATTAGCCGAGTGTGGTGGCAGCTGCCTGTATTCCCAGCTACTGGGAAGGCTGAGGCAGGAGAATCACCTTAACCCAGGAGGTGGAGGTTGCAGTGAACTGAGATCCTGCCATTGCACTCCAGCCTGGGCAACGAGAGAGAAACTCTGTCTCAAAAATAAAAATGAAAAAAGAGGTTGGGTCACATAGCCAGGGTCACATGGCCAATGAAAACATCTGGCATCAAACCCAGACAGGCCGACTCCATATTCAGTGGCATTGACCACTGCTTTCTGGCACTTCTCAGCAACTCACCTACGATCCAGGCAATTTCTTTTGGAGGTTCCTAGAGTACCGTGAAGTAGTACATGAACTACACCAACAAGTCCCATGCTGGGAGGTGTCACAGATGCTCCTCAGTAAGGCTTCATGGTCAAATAGCGGTGGGACCTGCTTAAGCTGTAACTCTGTGCTGATGAATTGCAATGCATATTATGTTAAAGTGTTTATATTTTTTAAAACCACAGTATTTCCCAAATATAATGTACCAAAACATGCTTAATGTGGAAAAATACCTAAAAGCATCTTACTCTGCAGAACAGAGAAAGGGAAAAGCTGACTTAGACTATGAGGATCAAAAAAGAAGTTAGAGCCTTGAATAGGGAGTGTGAGATTGAAAACAGCCTCACTATGTTCTTTTTCACTGTCACAACTCACTTAATTCTAGAAGGATTCTGAAGCAATCTCTTCTTCAGAGGTAGGTTAACATGCAAAATCCTCCTAATCTTCTTCCCCTCCCTCTTCAAACTATTGCTCAGTTACCTTAGGAAATATTCTCCCCTCTTTCCCATACCTCATTTTTGAGGTCCCCACAAATGACCTCAACAAAGAGGTCAAGTGATCCACCCTCCTCGGCCTCCGTGTCTATTTTACAAATAAGAAAACCAAGACTCAAAGAGGTTCAGTCAATTTGCCCATGTACATACAACTAGTAAGTGCCTGAAGCAGGACTTCTTCGCAGCTCTGTAAGCTTCTAATATGGGCCTATGCTTCACATAAAACTGAGAACCAAGCTTGTCCATCGGACTCAATGAGCATAGCTATAAAGGGGGCAGAACGTGTAGAAGAAAGAAAGAGAAATTCATATAACTATGGACTAAAGATATTATGTAGGTGAAATCAAATTTCGTGGGCTCAAATTTTGATTTTCCAGTTTTTCTCAATATTAAATTTGATCTGAAATTCAATCAGGCACAGAAACACATATTTATATAAATATGGTACCAAGAGAGAAGTCGAGATTTATATAAATATGACTTATGCCCATAGTGAACCATTTAGAAAGCTCTTCATGTGATTCAGTTTTAAGTAAATCCATACTTAAGGATTCATATCTCTCTATCTGATATTTGCACATCCGGAAAAAACATGCATAATTAGGTATAATATTTCATAGTTCCATGTTGTTCAAAAATGAAGGAACACATTTAACTTCTGTCAATTTGCTTCCATTTACAAGAACAATGCTGTGTTTTTTAAAAAAGGCATTTCATGGCATATAGCCTTCCATATTTTCACACAACGCAATGCTTCCACAAATAGTAATAAATCCACAATAGTCAGATCCCACTATAGCTCCCTAGTATGTTCACGTTCTCCAAAACATCTTCTCTTTCTTCAAACCTTTGAATGTCCCCCATACCACCTGCCTCCCTCAAAATCTCTCTCTCTCTCTCTCTCTCTCTCTCACACACACACACACACACACACACACACACGGGTACACCCAGTTGACGACTTTGCCTCAAGACCTGGGTGCCCCCGACCCTGTCTGCATTCCCTTGTACTCTGGCCATATCCCGTCCGTTCCCCTGCTTCAGGGAAAAGCCCAGGTCCTCCATTTTCCCAGCTTCTCAGGGACTTCTCTTCAGCCAACGGCCTCCTCCCTCCTGCTCCCGAGTTTCTCCCTTGCTGTGGGTCATTTCCAGGACCATGCTGTTTTATTTATCTCCACATGAAGCAAAATCAAAGAAAAGAACCTCAGCTTGTCCCCAGACCTCATCATGCTTCCCTGCGCCCTAACACTTCTCCCAAAAGTCACCTGCAATTGCAGTCCCTGCCTCTCCTAGTCTCTCTTCACCCACTTCAGTGAAGCAGCCGCCAACTCCACTGCACGCAACCGCTGGTCAGACGCCATGAGAACCCCGCGACTCCCCCATCCAACCAGCACGCTGCATCTGCCTCCTCCGCTCTGGCTGCAGCCACACACCGTGCTGCCTCAGGCGGCTGCGCTTGCCGTTCCTTCCGCCAGGGGCGCTATTCCACCAGCCTCCCTGCGTCGCCTGCGGCCTCGCTTCCTTCAGGCCTCTCCTCAACCCCCTCAGAGCGACCTTCTAGGACCAGACTATCTGAAACAGTCCACTCAACCCCCAACTCCGCTACATTTCACACCGCCATCATTTCCTGTTCTCTCCAACTACTTCATTTTTCTTCATAGCTCTTTTAGCACCTGATATTAAATTACAAATTAATTTTTGTGTTTCCTTGCTTAGGTTTTGTTCTCCACCCACTTCATTTCCCTCACCACCACCACCCCCCCACAGACGAACACAGGTGCGCGCACACGCACACGTATGAATGTAAGTCCCATGAAGACAAAGACTCTTGTGTCTTATTAACCACTTACTCCTAGTAACTAAAAGAGTGCCTGGAATATGGTAGATGCTCAATTAAATGTACTTTGATTAAATGTTGCAAATTATAAAGAACTCAGACCTCCGGGATTTGAGAGTAGATCTTTCCACTCTTTTAGATATTCTAGTAGAATCAAGTTTTGGTGGTAGTTTCAGAATGGAAAACATTTCTATCTACCTTTCTGATGTCACCCGGATTCGCTCCTCACAACTACAATTCACATTTTCCATCTTCTCATGGAAGTATTTTTCCACACACTGCTCCTCAAAATCATGAAGTTTTTTCAGATCCTCCTTACTCAGGTAGAGTTCTATAAGAAGAAGTACGCAGAAAGAATCATTATTCGCCTCAGGGTATGAGTGGCTTTTCTTCCACTTGTATTGAAAATGAGAAACTGTAGCCTGTGTGATAAAAGTTTGTCACCTTGTCAAACCGTTTCTAATATTAATGCAGAAACAGCACCAAGAAACAACTGGAAGCGGGGCACGGTGGCTCACGCCTGTAATCCCAATACTTTAGGAGGCTGAAGGGGGCAGATTGCTTGAGCTCAGGAGTAGAAAACCAGCCTGGGCAACATAGGCAGACCCTTTCTCCACAAAAAGTTTAAAAATCAGCCAGGTGCCTGTGGTCCCAGCTACACAGGAAGCTGAGGAAGGAGAATGGCTTGAGCCTGGGAGTTCATGGCTGCAGGAGCCATGATCACGCCAGTACCCTCCAGCCTGGGCTACAGAACGAGACCCCATCTCAAAACAGGAAAAGAAGAAAAGCAACTGGAAACACCAGCCTGGGTCTCTCCTACTCATTTTTGAAAATTACTCATATATAGAATACTTTCTCTTCAATATTTTCACAGGTTAGAATGTTTTTACATATTAACAAAAATTCATGAAATTTATATGAAAATGGGGAATCTGATTGTCTTCTCTCTGCCAACACTTTCTAAAATTAATTAAATTTTAATTGATTCACATTAAAGGTACATATTTTTGAGATATCTGTGATAATTTGATACATTCATATAATCAAATCAGGGTAATTGGTGGCACAAGCCTGTAGTCACAGCTACTCAGGAGGCTGAGGTGAGAGAATCACCTGAAATATTTGCCTGTCCTTTAAGATAGGAACATTCGAATTAGTAACTTCTAGCTATTTTGAAATGTATAACCAATTAATTTTAACAGTAGTCAACCTACTGATGGCCTGGCACAGTGGCTCACACCTGCAATCCTAGCGCTTTGGGAGGCTGAGGCAGGTGGATCGCTTGAGATCAGGAGTTCAAGACCAGCCTGGCCAACATGGGGAAACCCCATCTTTACTAAAAATATAAAAATTAGGGGTATCCTCCTTGGCTTTGGAGCCCCCCTCCCTCTGTCTCTGTACAGGGGCACTTCTTCCTTCTTACTTGCCTATTAAACTCTCCGATCTTTAAAACAAACAAACAAAAAAATTAGCTGTGTGTGGTGGAGGGTGTCTGTAATCCCAGCTACTCTGGAGGCTGAGGTGGGAGAATTGTTTGAACCCAGGAGGCAGAAGTTACAGTGAGCCGAGATCGCTCCACTGCACTCCAGCCTGGGCAACAGAGTGAGACTCCATCTCAAAAAACAACAACAAAAACCCTACTGATCTATTAAACACTAGGTCTTATTTCTTCTATCAAAGTGTATATATTTGTGCTCATTAATCAACCTCTCTTCCAACTCTTTTAGCTATCAAAATGACAGTAAATAACCAATAGGTTAAAAGCTAAATTAGAAGAAAGCAAAGTCTGTTGAAATTTATCCAGTAAGCATAAGAAAGTTTTACCTTTTTACACTGAGTTTGTGTATACTAAGTCCTTCTACTGAAAAAGGTGATATTATTATTACCATTCAATGGCCAAACAAGGCAGTATACCTTCCCTGACACAATTATAACTAACTCATTAAAAAGACACATTACTAAGTGATATTATAAGGCTAATGCAATTCTCCATCAAACTCCAGCATTCCCATTTGGTCTACCACCTTGGCTTTCACTCTTGCCTAATAGAATAATCTGTCATCTTTTAAGCCAGTTTATAATACTTAGAAAATATATAAATGAAATGATGCTGCTAAAAGGATTCAATTGGAAAGTTCTCTTTCTTGAATGGTTTTGCTTACATTAGGAGAAAAAGAACACAGTTCTCCAGAATTTATTTAAGATGCAATTGTTACATTATTTTCTGATAAAATTAATGACAAAAAAATCTTAATTTTAAATTGGAAACATGGGTAAAAGTATTATTCAGCTGTAAAATGTATTCACAACTCAGCTAGATAGTGCTTTCTGATTTAAATGGCAGGAAAAAATTTTCAGACGTTGAAAATATTCGGTATCTCCCATCCCCTACCCAACTCTAACATCTTGTTTCATTAAAGAATCTCCTCTGAGCAAGAAACTTTACAGGTGTCATGATGTGAGCCTTCTGTGGATCCCTGAGAGCAAACAATCCAGAGTGATTCCAGTGACAGGTGCAGCCTGCAGTATGTAGAGCTTTCCTGTAATTGTCCGCAAGGTGGCACTGCTGCCGCTTATGTACGGGTCTTTATCCTCAATATAAAGCATCAGAAGCAATGTTATGAAAATTCAAGAATGTTCCACAAAGTTCAGGGTGAACTCACTTTAAACTTTACTTGAGTTTTATATGAAATCGTCCTACAAGCCCAGACCAAGGTGAACCTAGGAAACATTCTTTCATGTGGTAGTAGGAAGTCTAGGCAAATCCTAGTCAATTCCAGGATTTATCAAGCGATTCATGCTCTGCTACTAGGTTGCAGTGGTTCTGCAGCCAAAGCCTGGGACGTCTCTCTATTAGCAACCTGAAATTTACAGTATAATTATAAAACTTCAAGTTAACTTCAGTTATGCTTTGGCTTTCGTACAAAGGCTGAATCTTTTGGTCAGGGAGTCGGGTATGAAAAAGAAAAAAAGGTCGGGTGTGGTGGTTCACGCCTGTAATCTCAGCACTTTGGGAGGCCAAGGTGGGAGGATCACCTGAGGTTGGGAGTTTGAGACCAGCCTGACGAACATGGAGAAACCCCATCTTTACTAAAAATATAAAATTAGCTGGGTGTGGTGGCATATGCCTATAATCCCAGCTGCTCAGGAGGCTGAGGCAGAATTGCTTGAACCTGGGAGGCAGAGGTTGCAGTGAGCTGAGATTGCACCATTGCACTCCAGCCTGGGCAACAAGAGGGAAACTCTGTCTCAAAAAAGAAAAAATCTTCAAAAATCTTCAAAGTGACTCAGGAGGAGAAAAAATACTTCACAGAGCCAACTACCACCAGTAAAAGCATATCACCCTGTCAACCCCATAATATACTGACTCCTAAGGATCTACCTAAACACATAAATAGCCCACTGTCCCTTAGCTGAAACTCCTAGAATCCAGAGTATTTTAGAATTCAGAATTATTCTCTTCTAGCTTCAGAAAGTTAATACAGTGAATATACCATAAATGAAGTGAAATCCCTAGTTAAGGTTAAAGCAATCCCTGAAATCAAACATATTTCTATTTTCTGCAGCAACATCAATGAATATTCATACTACGATAAATAAAAAGAATAAATGGTTTCACATCAATTATCATCAGCCTCTTTTGGCCAAATGGGTCTTTCCTCAATTTATGAAGAAAAAGGACTTTCAGTTTTCAGAGGTATTTTAGATTTAGGAATTGGGATAAAGGATTGTGCATTTATGTCACCTGCTTCCCGTATTTCTGGGAACTATCTAGAAATGGGCCTGGTACCAATTGTGGAATTGCTTCATAGGAACTACAGAATATCTGAAAAACCACCAAATGCAATGTTTTCTGACAACAATTAGTATGATAATCATATCGTGCAGATAAGATTTGGCTAAACAAGATGAATTAGAAAAACCTCAAAATATATAGGCAAATGCTTTGAAAAACCACAAGTGAGAATCCCTCTTTCTGCATGCTGACTCACAACGTTGCCCAGGCTGAAGTGGAGCGGCTGTTCACAGACACCACGGCCTTAAACTTCTGAGCTCAAGCAGTTCTTGTGCCTCAGTCTCCCAAGTAGCTAGGACTACAGGCATGCACCACCCGCACCCAGTTTCTGAGTTGAAGTTCTTGAAAGTAAGAAACATCCATTTCAGAATCACCTCCATGCTCAGTAGCTTAGAGAGCCAGAGGACTATAACTCTGATTAATAAGTTAAGCCCAGCTTTGCTTATCTCTTCCCTTAGACCCCAGGACTTCTGTAACTCCAATCTGTCTGAATTCCATCTTCCATAACACGGAGATCAGCACAGGTCACATGACTACCCTCTAGGAGTTATTCTGCTGAGTTCTCCAGTCAGCAGAGAAAACACAGGTTTGCAATGTGACATAAAGCCTTTGTACGATCAAGCAGAGATTCTCTTCCTACCTATTCCTTTCTAAGTATCCGTTGATCTTGACAAAAGACACCGCAACCTCATAATGAGGTCAATATATTTACTTAGACCCGGGGCATTAACTGATATTCTACTGTCAGAGAACTCCTGGAGCCTCCCAGTGCCCTGAACTTAATTTACATTGCTCCAGTGAGTCTTTGCCTTGAATCTCTACTTTTTGCTGTCTTCCTCCTGTCTCACATAGAATGACTTACTTAATCCAACGTCACCCTCTTCTTGGTCGTGAGGAGCTCGGCGACAGCACAGGCGGCGGAGGAGGAGGCCCACGTGGCTCAGCAGGATGAGAGGTGGGGGCAGCCAGGGCTTCTCGTGGTAGGTCATGATGTAGCGATAGCGGTTGTATTTCCACAGGTTATTTGAAATGGATTTCATATCTAAGTAAACATTGCTGTAAGATGCAGTAAGAGAGGGAAAATGTTGTAATATGAAGTCTTGAAAGGAAACAGATTCTATATTTTCCAACATTTATGACTGGTTCACCTGACATTCCCAGCTATTACCCAATACAGATATTCTTCTACCACCAAACCAAATATATTAGCTACCTTCTACGATGAGACATGATAATCAGAATATCAAGCAAAAGGCAGACATTACAACCGGAGAAAAGAAAATGCCAACATTTTCAGTGTAATGAACAGAAAATCCATTCTGGAACTCAACACTCTTCTCAAGTCACCATCTCTTCTCACATAGAAGCTCTTTTTCAGTCCGTGATTCATCATTTATAGGAAACAGCTTTAAAGTTCCTCTGTGTCATCTACCTAATGCCCAATGTGAGAACTGCTAGAATAATCCCAGTGAAAACACCCAAACAGAACAGTGTTAATGAAGAAACGGAAGAAGAATCAATTCATCTTAAAATAAATCAAAAAGCAGAGCTTCTATTAAAATCCAGACAAATTATTCAGATTAACTTTACAATAAAAATAACTCCTTATTGGTAGGTCACTTTAAAATGGTAACATGGAGATAGAATAGTAAATATTGATATTTAGAACTTGCCGGCCAAGCGCGGTGGCTCATGCCTGTAATCCCAGCATTTTGGGAGGCCGAGGCGGGTGGATAACCTGCGGTTGGAAGTTCGAGACCAGACTGATCAACATGGAGAAACCCCATCTCTACTAAAAATACAAAATGAGCTGGGCATGGTGGCACATGCCTGTGATCACAGCTACTTGGGAGGCTGAGGCAGGAGAATCTCGAATCCAGGAGGTGGAGGCTGCGGTGAGCTGAGATTGTGTGATTGCACTCCAGCTTAAGCAACAAGAGCGAAACTCCATCTCAAAAGAAAAACTTGCTATGGGCGTAATGGTTGGGGGTACAGTTATTCTGAAACAACATATTCTTAACTACTTAACTTAAAGTATATAATACGATATAAGAGGAACACAATAAAATGTCCATCTTACTATTTTGCTTAGACTAACATAAAATTTATTTTTTAAAAAAATTATTCTTCTTGCAGTGTCAAAATTTTAGTTTCTTTAGAGAAAGATAGCAGCTTAGAACTTGAGAAAGGTAGCCAAATTTAGCAAATAAAACACAGACAACCCTAAACTTAAACAGTGATAAAGAAAAGAAAACAACTATCCTAGAGAAAGCCATCTTCGGGTAAGAATAGAAGTTTCACAGAATCCATACAGAAGGCGATTGAAGCATAGATGACTGGGTTATATCAGCAGTTCTCAAGCATGTTCTCTGAACCAGCAGCAGCAGTATCACCTGAGAACATGTTAGAAGTGCACATTTTGGGGCCCTGTTCAATCAGAGAGAAACTCCAGGGTTGGGCACACTATTAATAGTTGCACTCCAACGTGACAACAGCTTTCCACCAGCAGATGGCGACCTTCGCCATGTATCTCAGATTTGTTGTTTTTTGTTTGTTTTGTTTTGTTTTTTATTTTATAAAGAATTGTCTGTAACCGGGCTCCTGGATCTGGGGTTGGTCAGTCTGTATGGTCTTCAGTGTGTTCATCTCTAACATGAGAAGTTTGTTCTATGTGAGGATTTCTTAACTTTTTTTTTTGACACTGGATATATTTTATTTTATTTATTTATTTATTTATTTTGCCAGGAGGCTCACTAGGAGGACTTTATTTATCTAGCTCAAAGTACACACTATCACAATCTTGTTTGTTATTCCTTTTACTAAAATAGTTCAAATCAAAGGTTTTAATCATGCTATCAAAAAGTTCTATTTCTTTTTGTCTCTCCACATCAGAGTGGCTGAATAGAAGGTAGAAAGGGCCGGGCATGGTGGCTCACACCTGTAATTCCAGCGCTTTGGGAGGCTGAAACGGGCAGATTACCTGAGGTCAGGAGTTCAAGACCAGCCTGGCCAACATGGTGAAACCCCGTCTCTACAAAAATACAAAAGGCAGGGGCATGATGGTCGATGCCTATAATCCCAGCTACTCAGGAGGCTGAAGCAGGAGAATCGCTTGATTCCGGAAGGTGGAGGTTGCAGTGAGCTGAGATCACGCTATTGCACACCAGCCTGGGCAACTGAGCAAGACTCCGTCTCAAAAAAAAAAAGGAAGAAACAGGCCGGGAGTCCACAGGCTCCCAGCTGTAAATGGTACAAGGGCAGGAAGGGGTGGCTCTGGGTCTCACTGTGGCACCTTCTACAGAAAATAGACGTAGCTGTCGGGCCTGGGGACAGAAACCAGACGTTCCGGTCCATCTCCAAAAAGCAGCACAAATATTTCCCCCCAAGAGTATAAAAAATATACACCTCTACTGCTCTGCAGTCATGCGTTTAGTTTTCTTTAAGAAAAAAAATCAGTAGTATGTATCTTGTTTCCTCAAGTTTCAGGAAAAAATATGAAAGGTCACTTTTTTTCTCTTTCCACCTACAAAATGCAGGCAGCATGTTCTGATGCTAGGACAGGCTCGGCCGCCTGGGCTGGAGCTAGAAAGGAGACCTCCGTATGTCACAGTGGAAACTGAAGCCCAGCGTCCAGCACCGCATCCAGCTTCAAGATCAAGAATCGGAGCCTTTGAAATGGTAAGGGAGCATCTGAAAGGGCACCCCCACCGGGGGCTTCAAGAACTAAGGTTCCAGAAGAAAGGGGTCGACTTGCTAGTGACAGAGCTGGGAGTTACCCTGAGCAGCAGACCCCTGCCCCGCCGGCCCGCCCCAGGATTCCCCTGTGGGAGGCCCCAACTGACCCTCTCCAGCCCAAGGCTCTCTGCAACTGCCACCTGTACGCAAATATATGGAGTCGCTGCTGCTGGCCTTTAAAGTCAGCTATTACGTTTGAGACGTGACTGTCACCGACAGAGTTCTGTCCTAGAAAGCCATCCCAGTGCCGTGTTGGCTCAAGGGGCACCAGCTTTGTGCTGCCTCCGTAACAGGCAGGAAGATTCTCAAAACAAAGTTCCACTGATCCCTGGACGCCACGGGCATTAAGGACAGGGTCAGTCCCGTTGAGGGGAAAGGTGGCTTCAAGGCTGTTCTCTGGGCCTGTTTGCAGGAGGTATGCAGGTACCAGGAGTCCGTACTTATTGCTTATTTCAGTGGTGGCCAAGCCAACCGTACCCAAACACAACTGACGCACACCGGCTTCCAGACTTGGCTCCCACTTGAAACAGACTCACACCCATTGGGCTGCTCTGCAGTTCTTTGGACTCCAAGACCCAGAAGGGCCTGTGCCCAGCTGCCCGCCTGGGCAAGAATCACTGGATACCATGACCAGCAGGTGTTCACCCAACCTCAAGTGTATACCCCTAGTGACCAGGAGCACACCACCTTACCTGGCAACACTGTTTCCCAAAGAATCCAAAGAGCCTCTTGGTGACACCCACAGCAGGAGCGTCATGCCATCCCATCACCAGCACCCACTTACCCACCTGGAGCTAAGATGGGGGGCATGAGCCTTTCCCTTGAGAGCAAATGGGCAATGAGACACTGGGCATTTTTAAGAAACAAAAATCTCAGACTACCAGCCTGGGCAACATGGTGAAACCCTGTCTCTACCAAAAATACAAAATTTAGCTGGGCATGGTGGCATGCACCTGTGGTCCCAGCTATTTGGGAGGCCGAGCCAAGAGAATCACTTGAACCAGGGAAGTGGCAGTTGTGCAGTGAGCTGAGGTCATGCCACTCCACCACTCCAGTCTGAGTGACAGAGTGAGACCCTGTCTCCTCACATTCCCCCCAACCAAAAATTCAGACCCTTTTATTATTGATACATAAAAAATAGCTATTATAACTAAACACCAGCAAATATTATAAGGACCTAAAACAGTTGGGCTAAGAGAGATGACGACTATCATATAACAAGCAGGAAGGAATATCTTCTCCACATATAGGTAACAACACAGCAGTCACTTTTTTTTTAAGAATTCTGATTTACTTTGTCTACCTCTCAGCCCCTGTATTCTCTACTTTCTTTAAGTATATTGCATAAATTGGTTTTCCCTTATCTTTTTCTCTTCAGTAAGATAAGCAAGGAATAAAATACCTAGCACAGTGCCTGACATTTAAGAGGCATCCAGAAAATATGTCTTCCCATTACTTCACTTGGTTTCTTTTGTCTATGAAACAAATACGTGCCAGGTACTCTTTTCAGTGTTTGAGATAAATTGCTTGCTTCTGAGCAAGACGAGAAGGGGTGACGAAGTAGGACTTACTGATGGCTGCAGGAAGAGCACTCTAGGCAGGGGAAATAGCAAGTGCAAAGGCACCAGTGTGGTCTGAAAAGCTGAAGGGCCTGTGGTTTGAGAGGAATGGGTCAAGGGAAGAGCAGTGTGAAGTATGATTTAAGAAGTGATGGCAGGCGTGGTGGCTCATGCCTGTAATCCCAGCACTTTGGGAGGCTGAGGCGGACAGATCACGAGGTCAGGGGTTCGAGACAAGCGTAGCCAATATGGTAAAACCCCATCTCTACTAAAAATACAAAAATTAGCCAGGCATGGTGGTGTACGCCTGTAGTCCCAGCTACTCAGGAGGCTGAGGCAGAAGAATTGCTTGAACCCGGGAGGCAGAGGTTGCAGTGAGCAGAGATCATGCCACTGAACTCCAGCGTGGGTGACAGAGCGAGACTCCATCTCAAAAAAAATGTGACAAGGGCCAGGCGCAGTGGTTCACACCTGTAATCCCAGCACTTTGGGAGGCCGAGGCAGGAGTTTGAGACCATCCTGGCCAAAAGGGTGAAATCCTGTCTCTACTAAAAATACAAAAATTAGCCAGGAGTGGTGGCAAGCGCCTGCAATCTCAGCTACTCAGGAGGTTGAGGCAGGAAAATTGCTTGAACCTGGGAGGCGGAGGTTGCAGTGAGCTGAGATCAAGCCATTGCACTCCAGCCTGGGTGACAAGAGTGAAACTCTGTCTCAAAAAAAAAAAAAGTGACAGGAAAGTCAACTCACAAGGGGCCATAAGTCATTGTAGCAACTTTAACTTTTATGCAGAAGTAAAATGGGAGGTATTGAAGAGTTTGGAGCAGAAGAGTAAAAAACCTCTGATGTCTGCTTTTAAAGGGTCATTTGAACTACTGTGTTGAAAAAA
>CAUYLG010032909.1:0-12500 GCA_963573385.1 Cacajao melanocephalus
GGTGATGAAGTTTTTTCTGTTTCTTAGTTTTCCTTTGGCGGACGCCCCTTCCCCACAGAGCTGGACCTTCCCGGTTCGGCTGTGCTTGCTGTGAAACTCTCAGTCCTCAGCGTTTCCAATTGCTGTTCTCCTTGTGGGGATGGGATCAGCCGGGCCCGACTCACAAGGCACCCCATCCCGTATACTCCGCACCGAGAAGCGCCGCGCCAGGGTGCTGGCAAAACAGCTGCGCCGGCCAAAAAAAGTCGCGCTGGTGACCCGTGTGGCTCCTCCGCTGGGAATCTCCCGGTCTGTGGGCAACAAAAATTCGTCTGAAAGTGCGGCGTCCACTCGCTGTCTGTGCTTTCACTGGGAGCTACATTCCTGAGCTGTTGCTAATCTGCTATCTTGGATCTCTCTCTGAAGTCACTTTTGTCTTACAGAAACAATAGCAAAAACCTCTATCCTGTTTACCTCTCTTGGAACCAAACTTGTCAAAGGAATTATCTTTTCCACAACCCTACCTCCTAGTCACTTCTTAACCCATTGTAGTCTGGTATCTTTTCTTAGGAATAGCAGTAAAACAAATGTCACCCATCATTTTTAAGGTCTTTATCTTGCCTTCTTAGTAACAATTGACACAGTTGTCCTTTCCCACCTTCATAAAATGCTTTCATCCTGTTTTCTTTCCTTACTACAGTGATACTTCAATTCTTTGGTTTTCCTCTATATCCTTTCTTCTTCTCATGATTATTTTTGACTCCTTTCTCTTATTTATGCAGCAGAAATTTATTGAGCCATCAACATATGTCAGGTACTGTTTGAATGATAGAGATACTACAGTGAGTAAGACAGATGTAGTTTTTGATCAAGTGTAGCTTACCCTTATGTAAATGTTTTCTGGGGCTTTCCCCTTGTTTATTCCATAAGCACTCCAATGAGCAATGTTGCCTACTCATGACTTCAGTTATCATCAGTATGCTCATGACTCCCACATTTATGTTTTTGGCCAAGACTTCTCTCTTGAACTGTGGGACTGGCTACCTTTGGCTATTTCTACCTTGATATCACGTAATTTACTTTAAACAAAACATGAAAAAAAGGTAATAGTTTTATATTTTACCTCTCCCACAGTCTTCTCCTGGGCCCCTTATCTCTGACAATGGTACTACCATCCCTCCGTTTACCTAATTATCTTTGGCTTCTCCTGCTTCTTTGTCTTCCCATTCCATCACCCAGGTTAAAATGTCTACATCTCAATTCCTGTAGCTACTGCCCTTGTCTAGGTCACCATTATCTCTCTCCTGGATTACTACCACCGTCCCCTTGTCTGCCTGGCCTAAACTTGCCTGTCTCTATTACATTATCCATATTGCAACTGTAGTGATCTTTATAAAAGGTAAATATGATTATGTCACATACCTATCAAATACATTTAGGAAAAATTTGGTTGTTTCAGTATAACTTTATAAGATTATAATCTGGTACCCTGCTATCCTGTTCAGCATTATCCTTTGCTACTCTTCTCCTGTGCACTCAACAGACCAGCCGTATTTAATGTTCAAAGCAAATGTTCATGTTCTTTCTTGCTTTAGAATCTTATGTGTTTTTAGTACCTAGAATGCTGCCTCCCTGCTTAGTACTCCTGCCACATACCCTTTTTCCAATCTCTGTCCTGCTTATTCTTACCCATCCATCAAATCCTAACTTTGACATCATTTTCTAGGGAAAGTCTTTTTTAATGGCCCTCTTCTAACCCCACATTTAATTCGGCTGTCTTTTATAAAACAATATTCTCCCCAAAATATGCTTATTTTTCTGAAGAGTTGTGGTTATGAAATACATTTAAAATGTGAAGGTTGTATTCTTATTTGGATAAGTGAGTTTTTAGTTTTCTTTTCTTTCTTTTTTTTTTAGTAAGGTCCCCAGGGAGCCTTTTACTTGCCACTATGGTTCAAAAGAAGAAAATGTGAGATGAGGACCTGATGAATAGTTAAGACTGGACAAATTATCATGTCTACTTCTTGTTCTTGTTAACAGTGCAGGAAACGTCAAGCTTATATTTAGCTGTTATATGAAGGAACAATGCTAGAGGGTCTCTTGATGTTGAAAAACTGATTTTTAAGGACTCAGTAGTATATTTGCCTGGTGAAAGTGGGCAGGGAAGAGGAAGGATCCAGCCAAAGATGATTGGCCTTCTCTATGAGCAAGCTATTTCAAACTTTGTTGTTGTTGTTGTTAAGGGAGTGTCTCACTCACTCTATTGCCCAGGCTGGAGTGCAGTGGTGCGATCTTGGCTCACTGCAACCTCCGCTTCCTGGATTCAAGTGATTCTCCTGCTTCAGCCTCCCAAGTAGCTAGAATTACAGGTGTGCACCACCACACCTGGCTGTTTGTATTTGTAGTAGAGACCAGGTTTTGCCATGTTGGCCAGGCTGGTCTAAATTCCTCACCTCAAGTGATCTGCCCGCCTCAGCCTTTCAAAGTGCTGGGATTACAGGCATGAGCCAGTGTGCCCAGCTATGTTTCAAATTGTTTTGATCCAACCCAGAGTAAGAAATATTATTTTATTTTGCATCATGACACAGTACACTAATACTACTTATGATGCACTCTGATATTTCTAATTCCATTTCTGTTCTCTTCCATTACACGAAAGCTGATCACAGTGCACTGGGTTAATTTCATGAGTCAAGGATTACAACCCTGCCTACTGGATTACAACTAGCAGTTTGGAAACAGTCCTGTGGAAGTAGCTGGTGACTTGAGGCCAGGCACAGTGGCTAAGGCCTATAATCCCAGCATTTCGGGAGGCAGAGGTGGGCAGATCACCTGAGGTCAAGAGTTTCAGACCAGCCTGGCCAACATGGCAAAACCCCGTCTCTACTAAAAATACAAAAATTATCCGAGTGTAGTGGTGCACACCTGTAATTCCAGCTACTGGGGAGGCTAAGGATTGAGAATCGCTTGAACTCTAGAGGAGGAGGTTGCCCTGAGCGGAGAGGAGATCGCAGCACCATACTCCAGCCTGGGTGGGTGACAGAGCGAGACTCCATCTCAAAAAAAAAAAAAAAAAAGAAAGTAGCTGGTGACTTGAATCTGAATCTGTTTTCCAACTGACTAGTTAAACAAGCAGAATCATAGCAAAGTGGGAGATAGTGGGTAGT
The DNA here is from genome assembly GCA_963573385.1 of Cacajao melanocephalus. NCBI lineage: Eukaryota > Metazoa > Chordata > Mammalia > Primates > Pitheciidae > Cacajao > Cacajao melanocephalus. Next base: position 3,147 of record CAUYLG010032909.1, read on the forward strand.
ACATGTACGTGACTAAAAGTTACTGACTGCTTGTTGTGTATGCAGCACTGGACCAAGAACTATACTTACTTTATATTTACCACCATGTTGAATATTAGTCTTCCTGTTTTACATAGGGATACTGAGGTTCAGAGGGGCAAGTAACTTACTTACAGCGATATACATAGCAAAGGCCAGAACTAAGATTTGAACCTTTGCAAGTTAGTCTTCCCAACTCCAAAACCCATGCATTTGCATCCTAGCAGCGAGTCTCCCAAGTAAGCAGTACTGCAATATCCATGCCAAATTTAGAAGGGAATTAGTGACATTTAGGTGTCTTGAAAATTTTATGGTGGAAAATAACAATAAAAAGCCCCATTAAATGTGAGTTGAGACAGGCATAAACATTGACAAACAGTTAAATAGTGATAGATTATATTGGCTTTCCAGAGAGCTTAAGTCTTCATGCCTCTGCTCATCCAAGAGGTAGAGGTAATATCCATAAGGCTGAGATATATGGAGTTTTCTTGTTGGTAAGGTAAATGAAATGTTCAGAGGCTTTACTACTGCACCAGAGCAGATAATAAGGCAATTAGAACTGTTAAATTGATGAAACACCAGACTGGGATGAATTATATTATGAATTACAAAGAAACAAGAGATTTTACAGCAACTTTTGAGACCTAAAGAGGAAAGATATATCAGTAAAGTGAGGAGAAATTGATAGTTAAACTTAAAGTGCTAGATTTATTGACCTGAAAAAGCCAACTTTCAAATTTTAGGGCCAGTTTCAGACTATATCAGCTTTGTAAATAAGTGGAAAAAATTATCAGTTTCTGCTGATAGTTTAATTTCCTCTGTTAATAAGATGAATTTAAGATGTGTTTCTTCGTTTTAATTTTTTGAGCCACAACATACCCTAGGGATCATCTAATCAAACCTCCTCATTTTATAAATGAAGAACCTGAGACAGGGAAATTAAGCAGCTTATTCAGGATTACATTACAAAGTAGTTGAGTTGGAACTAGAACCCAGATTATGTGACATGTCATTGGCTTAACTTTTATTTGACCTGAGTAAGAGTGTTGATAAATAACTTCTTATATAAGCTGATTTATGAATACTGTACTTTCTTTAGAATTCTCAACACATAAAATAATCTCATTGCTAACACTTAAATAATACATTCTTTGCCAAAGATGATAGCTGGGAAACAATCACTAGAGAGAGGCAAGTCTTCATTTCAGTGAAGAATGGGCTGCCTGCTTTTTTTGTTTGTTTTAAAAAAAAGCTTTCGTTCATAATTTCAGTCTAGGATCCACAAATATGATCATCCATACTTAGAAGACAGACTTCTGGAATACTCTTCAGTAACATGAGACTCAATATTTATGTCATAAACTTTTCAGGTGTCGCTGTAATTCTTGGTTTACACAAATAGGAAAACTACTCAATTTTAAGCTCTATCTTCCTTTAGAAAACTTTTCGGGTTGTTCTTCTCCTATATTCCCAAAAGTCTTTTCTAGGTTCCAGAAACCATATGTACATATATATGCCTTTAGTTTAAGCAGGCACAACCAAGTCCTATTGTTTCAATTACTAAATGTTAGATCTCCAATACCATCATCTACATAATTTTTAATGTAATTAGGCAGAATGATTGTTGAGTTACTATTTGTGCCAGCAAATTAATTGTAAAGCATTATATAGCTATATGTTATCAAGATATAACTATTTAGGTTAGAGTTGTTTGGAGAAGTAATCACTTTAAGATAATTAAAATTCCACTGATTGGTGATTTGAGAAAGGCTTCCTGGAAGAGATGGTATTTGAGCTAAGTCTGGAGCAAGTAGTAGAGTTGAGGAGGTAGGGTTAGGGAGGGGCAGTCATTTTCTCTTAGAAGAATAAATAAGGTAAAAGTTTCCAGAGCTCATTTAGGAAATGACTAGGATATATTTAAGAGCATGGCATGGACATCATGACAGGAATATAGAAAGTCTGGAATGTATACTGAGAAATACACACAGACGTTTTTTAATGTCCTTATTAGAAGTTTGGAATTCCATAAGCATTGTTTCTGTTTGATTACTTGTGGAAAGCAAGGGAATTCCAGTGACAATTTGAAGATGGCATTGTAGAGGAAAAGAGAGCAGTTGTTTCCTAGTAATTTCATGATTTTTTTTTCCAGCTAGATTTTTAAACTTAGAACCAACTTGATCTCTGATAAATTATGTCTAGTTAAGTGCTACATAGTAGGGGTTACCCAGTCATTGTTTACTTAAGATGAATGAATTTCTGCATAGGGGATTTCTTTTAAGTAGAGGCAGTTTTGTTTTATTGCAAAATTTGTTTCATTTTGTTTTATTTTTAATGCCAATTTATGAATAGAGCACATAAAACTGGCCTTGTCATATTTGCCAACAGCTAATGACACCATTTCAAATGTAGATAAAGCATGTATGAAAGAATAAATAAGCATATGAGTGAATGAAGGACAAATTAAGCCAAGTAAACTTGAATGTTCTTAGTTGTATTGAATTTTTAATAGAGTAGAATTATAAAATTAATATTTGATAGAAAAAAACTATCTAATTTTCACTAGCGTGATTAATACTATTTTAGGAAAATTGAAGTCAAATTAGTTATAAATATGGACTAAAAATTACCAGTTGAATCATAGTAAAGATAATGACAGGATTATATTGAATTGGGGGTCGTGTTTGACATGGTGCCATAGGTGTTATATTAAATACAGTTTTATTTAAATCATATTAATTACTTGGAAGAAAGCATACAAGAAATCCTCAAAGGATGCTAAATTTGGATTGTAATTAGAACACAACTGAAAAGAGCTGGAATGATGAGGCATGTCTTGGTAGATAAACACAATGAAATTCCCTTTGAAAAATTAATTCCCTTGAGAGGAAAGTGGAATCGATTTTTGCATTAAAAATACTTTGTTTCTAATTTGGCATTTGCCAATCTGAGTAAAAATTGAGTACCTTATTTAAGAGACTGTCTTGTGATCTTTTGTATTTATTCAGGATATTAATAACCAAAATTTCTTCATAATATGTAAAACCTAGATACAGGTATACCTTGGAGATATTGCTGGTTCAGTTCCAGACCATCACAATAAAATGAGTCACACAGTTTTTTTTTTGTTTCTCAATAGCATATATCTAAAAATGTCAGTAACTTAATTTAAAAACACTTTATTGCTAGAAAAATACTAGCAATCATCTGAGCCTTCAGAGAGTTGTAATCTTTTTGCTAGTTCAGATCTTGTCTCAGTGTTGATGACTGCTGATTGATTAGAATGGTGGTTGCTGAAGGATGGTGTGGCTGTGGCAATTTCTTAAAATAAGACAATGAGGTTTACTGCATAGATGGACTCTTTTCATGAATGATTTCTCTGTGGTGGCATGCACTGCTGTTTGATAGCCTTTAAACCACAGTAGAACTTCTTTTAAAATTGGAATTAATCCTCCTAAACCCTTCCACTGCTTTATCAACTAAGTTTATATAGTATCATATTTTTTTTGTCATTTCAGAAGTAGGTATCATCTCAAGAAACCATTTTCTTTGTTCATCCATAAGGAACTGTTCATCTGTTAAATTTTATCATGAGATTGTAGCAATTCAGTCACATCTCCACTTCTGTTTCATTTCTCCTGCTATTTCTGCCACATCTACAGTTATTTCCTCCACTGAAGTCTTGAACCCCTCAAAGTTATCTGTGAGGGTTAGAATCAACTTTCCCCAAACTCCTGTTAATGTTGATATTTTGACCTCCTCCCATGAATCATGAATGTTCTTAATGGCATCTAGAATTGTGAATCCTTTCCAAAAGGTTTTCAAATTTTCTTTGCCCAGATCCATCAGAGGAATAACTGTCTATGGCAACAGTGGCCTTACAAAATGTATTTCTTAAATAATAAGACTTGAACGTTGAAATTATTCTTGATTCATGGGCCACAGAATGGGTGTTGTATAAGCAGGCATGAAAACAATATTATTCTCCTTGTATATCTCCATCAGAGCTTTTGGCTGACTAGGTACACTATCAGTAAACAGTAATATTTTGAAAGGAACCCCCTTTTTTTTTAGTAGGTCTCAACAGTGGGCTTAAAATATTCATGCTATAAACAGTTGTGCTGTCATTCATGCTTTGTCATTTCATTTATAAAGCACAGGCAGAGGAGATTTAGCATAATTCTTACGGGCCCTAGAATTTTTGGAATGGTAAGCACGCATTGGCTTTACCTTAAAGTACTAGCTGCATTAGCCCCAAGCAAGAGAGTCAGCCTCTTTTTTGAAGCTTTGAAGCCCAGGCATTGATTTATCTTTCTACTCGTGGAAGTCCACCTAAATGACATTTTCTTCCAACAGAAAGTTGTTTTGTCTATGTTGAAAAATCTTTTGTTTAGTATAGCCGCCTTCATCAGTGATCTTAGCTAGATCATCTGGATAACTTGCTGTAGCTTCTACATCAGCATTTGCTGCTTCTCCCTGCACTTTGATGTTACAGACACGTCTTCTTTTCTTAAACCTCATGAACTAACTTCTGCTAGCTTACAGCTTTTCTTATACAGCTCCCTTACCTCTTTTAGCCTTCATAGAATTGATGTTAGTTAAGGCCTCACTGTGGATTAGGCTTTGGTTTAAGGGAATGTTGTGGCTGGTTTGATCTATCCAGATCACTAAAACTTTCTTCATGTTAGCAAGAAGGCTGTTTTGCTTTATCATCATTCATGTGTTCACTGGAGTAGCACTCTTAATTTCCTTCGAGAAGTTTTCCTTTGCATTCACAACTTGGTTAACTGTTTGGCACAAGAGATCTGGCTTTAGGCCTGTCTTAGCTTTCCACATGCCTTTCCCACTGAGCTTAGTCATTTCTAACTTTTTTTTTCTTGAGACAGAGTCTCGCTCTGTTGTCCGGGCTGGAGTGCAATGGCCTGATCTCGGCTTACTGCATCCTCTGCCACCCAGGTTCAAGTGATTCTCCTGCCTCAGCCTCCCAAGTAGCTGGGATTACAGGCATGTGCCATGCCGCCTGGGTAATTTTTATATATTTAGTAGAGATGGGGTTTCACCATGTTGGCCAGGATGGTCTCGAACTCCTGACCTCAGGTGAGCTACAGCGCCCGGTCAATCATTTCTAACTTTTGATGTAAAGTTAGAGACATGTGACTCTTCTTTTCACTTGAACACTTAGAGGCCATTGTAGAGTTACTGATTGACCTAATTTTAACATTGTGTCTCAGGGAGTAGAGAAGCCTGAAGAGAGGGAGAGAAATGAGAGAATAGCCAGTCAGTAGAGCAGTCAGAATATACACATTTGTCAATTAAGTTTGCCGTCTTATATAGGCACAGTTTGTGGAACTGAAAAACAATTACGATAGTAACATAAAAGGTCAGTGATCACAAATCACCGTAACAGATATAATAATAGTGAACAAGTTTGAAATATTGCAAGAATTACCAAAATGTAGCCCAGAGACACAAAGTGAGCACATACTTTTGGAAAAAGGCACTGACAGACTTGTTTGACACAGTTGCCTCAAACCTTCAATTTCTTAAAAAGAAAGAATGAAAGAAAAAACCAAAAATGCAACATCAGCAAAATGCAATAAGATGAGGTAATGTCTGTATATTATTTCATAGGACCTAGATACCCATTTGTTTATAGAGAAAATGTTTTAAGATTGAGAGAAATTCTGAAACTGGAAACCATAGTCACTCTGTGGAGAAGCTATAGCTCTAGAAATGTTTTCAGTAGTGTTTCAAAATACTTATTGGGAAGACAATTTCATTTTTTTCTTAAAAGTACTTATTTCCTTAATAGTCAGTGATGCTCACCCTGAATATTAAATCAGTGAAACTCTACTAGAAATTGCCTCTCATATCTTTTAGAATTTTCTCCTCTTAAACTATTAACTCTTTCATTTTACCATTAAATTAAAATATTTTATTTTGTGGAAAGTCGTTATCTACATAAAACCTAGATACCATAAAGATAAGGTTGATAGATGATTATATAGATACTATAACATAAAATTTTTCTAGGAAAATAGCAAAAATGGGGAAAAAGAAAGAAAAATCAGTGTGGAAATATAAATGACACAGTGGGGAAAGTATTTACTATCTATATAACAGATAAAGGATAGAGATATGGAATATAGAGAGAGCTCTTACACATTACTAAGAAAGAATGAACACTGCAACATAAAAATGGGAAAGAATATAATCAGGAAATTCACATGCAAAGAAAAACTAGGATTGGATGACACTTGAAATATCAATGGTAGCACTGTGTATTGGCATGGTTGTAAGCCCTTTATAGGTATTAGACAATTTAATTTTCCCAGCAACTCATATGGTAGATACTATTGTTATTTTTGCTTTACAGTTGAGGAAACTGAGGCACCATGAGGTTAAGTAACTTAACCAATGGAACTAGAATTCAAATTTAGGCAATTTAGCTCTAGGCAATCACTATATCATACCTCATCAGTAATCAAAGAAATGCAAATAAACACACCAGTAATATTATTAGTCACCTATAAAATTGGCATAGATGGAAACACCAGTATTAAATGTTGGTGAGAGAAATGGGCTCGCTTCTCACCGTTGGTGAATATGTCAATTGATAGGACATTTGTAGAAGGCAGCTTGTCAGTATATATCACTAGGTAAAATGTGACCTCAAAATATCATGCTAAGATTTTCATCTAAAGGAAATCTACAGGCAAGGATATACGTGTATGTTCAGTGATGTTCATCTCAGTTATTATAATACTGACAAAATGGAAATAAATGTTCATCAGGAGGATATTGCTTAAAGTATGTCACGTGCAATCAATGAAACACTGTATTGTTATTAAAAATCTCAGATGGAGGATTGTACGTATTAACATAGAAAGACTTCTGTAACCTACTCTACAACCTGTTCAGTGAGATTACACCAAAATCACCATAAGAGAGAGAATAGTAGTTATTTTGTTAGTTGCCCACTGCTTGGCATATCATAAGCATATGGTAAATATGGGATAGATGGGTGAGTGGATGGATGAATGTGAGAATATGATATAGTGGAAAGATTCCAAGAGTTGAAACTGGAAGATTTATGTTCTCGTGCCATTCTAGTAACAACAGATCACTTGAATTCAGATCCTTTAAAATACTGATGTTCCCATGTATTTCTATAAAAAGAAACATTTGAGCTTGCATTAACATCTGTTTCAACTACTTAAGGACTGCCATAACCAAATTACCACATAGAGACTTATTATGAGTTCCATAAGTATTAATTTTTTCTTATTTGAATTCCTATTAAAATTTGCTTTGTTTTTTAGCAGAGAATTTGAGCATCATTTGACTTTTATTTTTAATACTCAAGTTTATTGCTGTACTATATTATAAATAATGTAAACCTCCCCCCACCCCCTGCTTAGGGATTATCAAGTTGTTGAGGTCTGTGTACTCTACATGAAATGATCCTTGACTGTTGTGGTTTACATGGTTTTTTCCTTTCCCTAGTTATATTTTTTATGATTGTTCCTTTTATCAGCATGCTGGTTATAGTACTGTTTCCCCTTTTTTTCCTCAGCTACTGGCTAAAAACACAAACCAAATTTATAAAATCATACTTAAAGAACGAATAACTGTTCTGAATGAGAACATGAAGATCTCTTTTGTAAATCATATGTATAAGCTTTAGTGTAAATTTTGACCTCTATTTTAGTTCTTCCAAGGCCCTTTGTTGGGGGCTCTTTTATAATTCTGTTTCACTTAAGTAGAGGTGCCTGATACCTGTGTTTCAGATAGTAGTTTTAAAATGAATGATTCTAATAAAAATATTTATAATCTCTTGATTTCTTACATGTTTCTTCAGCATTTGCACTAGAAGTACGGTCTTGGTAGAAAAATAACTTTCACTAAATACCTATCTTTGCTTCTGAGGAGGGAATGAACTCTTAAAGAGTAAATTGTAAGCCTGGAAGTTCCTTGCTTAGTAATTTTTCTTTCATATTTTTCTCCAGAATCTTAAAACTAGAAGCTTGACCCTAATAACTATACCTGCCACCCCTCTTAGCTTTACTCATACTATCAGCATGAATATAGTACTATGTTTTCTACTTAGGTTTTTAAAAATTGTTGCATGTTGTGTATTTTTTACTTTGTCTCATTAGGCCAACCATTGTCTTTTCTTTTACTATTTTATTATAATGAAATTACATTCTCACATTTAAGTATTCCCTGTTGGGCTGAGTTAGACTTGTATGTGTTTGGGCTATATTGACTCTATTTGCTTTTTGAAACGCTTACTATCTTTTTCATGCCTTTGCCTTTTTATGTTTCTTAATCTGGGGAAAGAGAGTCAGAGTTTTTTGATTTGTGTAGCTTGTCTATAAATGTAAAGTGAAAGTTAGGAATGATTTAGATTTAGGCTGATAATACCACATTTACCTGAGAAAACATAATTGCTTTTCTCTTTATACTTCTTATAGTATTGCTGTGGTACTCATTTCCTATAACTCTTTAAAAGGAAAAAACAACACAGCTCTGTTGGAACATGGAACATTACTATGTAGACATACATGCATGTGATGTAAGATCAGTTTCCACTCCACAATGTTGTTTTAAGAAGCAAGAACTCGGGCCACGCGTGGTGGCTCACACCTGTAATCCCAGCACGTTGGGAGGCTGAGGTGGGCGGATCACCTGGAGTTGAGTTCGAGACCAGCCTGGCCAACCTGATGAAACCCCGTCTCTACTAAAAATGCAAAAATTAGCCAGGCATGGTGGTGCACACCTGTAATCCCAGCTACTCGGAAGGCTGAGCCAGGAGAGTGGCTTGAACCCGGGAGGCAGAGGTTGCAGTGAGCCAGGATCGCGCCACTGCATTCCAGGTTGGGCTACAGAATCAGACTCCATCTCAAAAGAAGAAGAAAAAAAGAAGCAAGAACTCTGGGTTGGAAATTAGGCAATCTGGATTTTAGTTGTAGCTCTGATACTAATTCTTTAGAAACTTAAAGAGGCTCCTCCAGCACTATTGGGGTTTTGTTTTTTTTTGTTTTTTTTTTTTGAGACAGAGTCTCATTGTGTCACCCAGGTTGGAGTGCTGTGGCATGATCTTGGCGCTCACTGCAACCTCCACCTCCTGGGTTCAAGTGATTCTTGTGCCGCAGCCTCCCGAGTAGCTGGGACTCAGCACTATTCATTTTGATATAAAAGTTTGCTTTAATTTTTAAAAAGTCATGAGACTTGTTAACTTCAAGAGGGGTACATTGTTAGAAATAGGTAACTGAAAGTTCAGATGACAGCAGATCATTTGAATTTAAAACCTTAAAAATATTCAACATCTGGGCT
>CAUYLG010032909.1:15000-72579 GCA_963573385.1 Cacajao melanocephalus
TAAATATTTTCTAAAACTGGAGTCATCTTAAAGTTGTGTAAAATATAGGTTTGTGTTGTTGTGATGTGAATCCTTTTAGTTACAGATGCTTAGTTATCACTAATTTAAACAGTTGGAAGATATTACTAAAGTGCTTGATGTCAGTTATTTTATTATATCTCTTTGAAGAGAGTAGATCATCTTTTCTAATTCAGTTTTTAAAAAGCATTTATGACGTATATATCTTACTTTAAAAATTATAAGTTAAAAACTAGTTGCTTAACCAGTAATGATCGTCCCTTTGTACATATCTATAAAAAAAAGTAAATTTGCCTCATACATTGTTTACAAGATTGCTGTTGAAGAAGCCCTAGATTTGTGTGAATTGAGAAAACAAGTTACACCTTTGCAAATTTATTACCTGATTTTAAATGAAATTAATCAGTCTTTCAAATCATACGTGTAAATATTTAATTGATGGAAAATTTGAACTGCAGCTTAAAATTTTTGAACTCTTAGAATAACATGGGCACATGCATTCTCCCACACACATCATAAGAAGTTACTTTTTTCTAATCATAATCATTTTCTCTAGTTTCTGAATGTTATATGTCTTTTCAGAGTATTTAAGATATGCAGTATCTATTACTACATTGTCTTTAGAGTATTTCCTTATTACCATAGCATATAAAATAAAGGAATGATTTAAGTTGCACAGTCCACAGTGACTAAAGGACCTTGCAATGCCTGGAAAATACAATTTCCTGCAGTGAACTATATGTATTTTTTAAAGACCATTCTCAGTTTTTCAGGAATTATAGTTTAGAAGAAAAGTAGTCCAGTAGGTTAAATCAGATGGTTGGGAATTTCAACAGACTAGATATTTAGTCTGTTTTACCATAACAAAACTGCTACCCATCCCCCACATGATTTGGTCTATTTCAGAAGTTTAAATTAGTGGATATTTGTTAATAAATGTTTAGAGATCTATAGATGACAAGTTTTATGTACTTACTTGTTCATAAACTCAAGTTTAGTTAAGGTCCCAGTTTTTATTATAATTGGTTATTTAGATAAGGTTTTCTAATGAAACTATCTTACTTTAAAATTACCTTTAAAAAAAAAAATTGCAATACTCTATAGGATTTGTAGCCTAAAGACCATTGGACATTTATTACCATTCAGTTAGTGTATCTAAGGTAAAAAAAGAAATTTCCAGTAGGAAAAGTTGAATTGGATTAAAAAAAAAAAACATTTCATCAGCGATTATAATGTTACTATATAATTTTTCTACCTAAATATTTTGCTTGATAATACACAAGATGGTATAGCTAGTTACTTTCTACTAAAATGTGAATTCAGTTGTAAGCAAATTAGAATTTTTAAAAATTAGAATTTAAAAAATTTTAAATTAGAATTTTATAGGACAATTGTAATATTCCTTGTCATTTTATTTAATATTAATTATACTAACAGAGAGAGATATGTACTAGTATTAGTTTCGCTATTGTTGATGCCACATTAAGATTTATTTAAACACTAATTGTATTTAAATTGATATGATATTTTTTATAAATTGGAAATTTTGAATAGAATAGTTTATATTTAATGTTGTATAGAAATACACTTTAGGAATTTAAAAGTAAAACTATATCAGTTGTTAAAGTCAGAATTTTGCGTATTCCTTCTTTGTCATTTTGGATTCCAAGTTGGAATCTGGTTCACTAGCTCTTAATAAGCATGTTGAAAAAGTGTTCCGTGTTCAAATTACTTTGAGAAGGGTTGAGTTAAACAAAGTTTAGTATGCTTCTTTACTATAAGATTACTCAAAAGCTGTCATTTTGTGAAACCTTTAAGAGGGGAAGAGTATACAGTATTTCAAAAGCTTTGTTTGTTCATAAAAACGTTTTTACTTTCGTTTACTTTCGCCACATCTGTTAACATTTCTTTGAAGAGCATTCCTTTTTCCTCTGTAAAAGAAAGCAATTGTTACCACATTTGCAAAATGGCAGTTTGATTATGTTTGCATGATGAATTAAAGGACAAATTTTCCCCCATACATAGTACAAGTTAGTCAGCTTGCTGTAATTACAGCTCCTGTGTCTTTTTAAAATCTCAAATGTTTCTGTTATTACTTGGGGTTTTTAGGTTGACCATAGAAAGGGATGTTTGTCATAGATGTATGATTATATATAATCATTATATTCTATCCACAAAATCAGGATCCTGAAAGATTCTACCAAGTAATTCATTGGAAATAGTTCAGGAAGACTATAGAACAACAACTTGCAAAAAGTTGTGATGCTCTTCAAATGCCATAAAAGATATAATTTATATTTTTTTATGTTTTTGTGAGATAAAATTAGAGATTTTTCATGTTTTTACATGCTAAAACAATACTGTTCTGTTTATGCCTTCAGTTGTGAAAATGCAACATTTTAAAACAATGTTTATTGACAAATTAAGGAAGTCAGGCTGTAAAATAACTATTTTACTCCTAGTAAACAGGTAAAGAATAAAAGGGTAAAACATTTGATACAGAATAGACTTTTTTAAACTACAGACTATAAATAAAGTGACTTAGACAAGAAAGATTTGGAGGGCTTCAGAAGCTTTCCTAGCTGTTAAAATTGTGTCAGGTGTAGCTCTATATTAAGTACCATTACCAAATATTTAAAAGTAATAATTAAGGAGTTAAACACTTTAAAGTAGTTTTTTAAATTCCAAATTTCGATGTGGTAAAGTACAAATTAAGTATACATTGAAAGTGAACCCTTTAATAAATACCAAATCACTGTATATGTATACCGTCACATAGGATTATTGTATGAAAATTATTTGCAACTCTTGCATTTTTCTGAATGAAAATTAATAGTTAATGATTATTTTGTCATTTTTTTGTACAAAAGGACTTCAATATCAGTAATATGAAAATAGAGAAATCTTCATACATGCTTCTTCTTGAACCATTTTGACTTAATGAACAAAATCTTAGTTCAATGCACTGTATAACCACATTGCATATCAAAGTGCGTCTGTATAAAGTTATCATTTCTCCTAATCCAACTAAGAAGTCCCAGATTCCGCTGCTAAATTTTCTGATCAATAATTTCAAGAATAACTTGAATTGATGGGTCACCAAGAATAATTGCTGTAGGAAATATAATTAAATAGGGCTTATTTTATAATTTGATAAAATTCACATATCCTAACTAATGCTAACTTTTATTGTCTATAATAAACTAAAGTCACTTCAAGTATTTTCTTCACCCATTTAAAATAGTATGCTAATCAATATTAGTTTGAAATAACCACAGAGCCCATCATCTGTCTGTTTTAGGCAAACAACTATTGCATAGAACAGAATAGAATGATGATATTAAATATTCCTCTGCTAATACTCTAGTTTGCTAGTGTCCTCTTTCAGATGCTGCCTTAAATCCCTTTTGGATCTAAGTTATGTATAACAATTTTGGAAGTAAATTATGAATAATAAAACTACAGGTTCAGTTCATCCAAGGAATACTATTTATATACCATGTTTTAGGTTTTCTGCTTCTTTTAACGCATCTTATATAAATTTTTTTTTAAATCTTTTTATTTTTTTGAGACAGAGTACTCACTCTGTTGCCCAGGCTGGAGTGCAGTGGCGCAATCTTAGCTCACAGCAGCCTCTGCCTCCCGAGTTCAAGTGATTATCCTGGCTCATCCTCCCGAGTAGCTGGGATTACAGGTGCCCGCCACCATGCCTGGCTAATTTTTGTATTTTTGGTAGATACAAAGTTTTACCATGTTGGCCAGGCTCGTCTTGAACTCCTGACCTCAAGTGATCTGCTGCCTCTGCCTCCCAGTGTTGGGATTACAGGTGTGAGCCACTACACCTGGCCGACTTGGCTTTTTTAAAAGCGTAATAACTGCATCATACTCTTGACTCAAATTGAGCTTGCAGACAGCTTAGCTATTTTCCCCATGATACTCACAAGCCAGTCCTACTTTATTTAGTACTTGTATAGTCTTACTTAAAAACAAAACAAAACCCCTCATATGCAGAACTGTCTTCCATCCACCTGTGTTTCCTTCTGTCTTTCTCAGACTTAGCCAAACCAATTACAATAAATATCTAGTGAACGATACCCCGAAGGTTGTGAGATGAGAGTATGATTACTATGTTGACAACTCAAGTTGGGAAGGGTATCATTTGAGAGAGATGATGATGATGAGCTCAGTTTTAAACCTGCTTCAGTTGCTGGTGGTGATGTCTAAATAGAGATGTTATAAAGGCAGTTAGAGATATGGATATGGACAGAGGATAAAAAGTCAAATGTACAGAGAGATTTGTGATTTTAGGTGGTAATTAAAACTGTCAGAGTGTTTTGTATGGAGATGAAGCAGTTGTGGGAGGTGCTATTGCTTTCTCGTATAAACTCAAGCAGAAGCTATTCACAGTGTCTTTGGCCCTTTCAGTAGTATGTACTTTTTAATCTCACTGATATCTAAGAACCTTTGAGGGACCTTTTAAGGGAAGTTTAGAGAATTTGTGAAATAATGAGTTTTATTTTTGTGTTTTTTGAATTATTCATTCTAAGATTTATTCATTTATTAATCCTTGAGATTCATAGTATTGAAAAGAGTGATACTGATTTTGTGTTTGGCATGCATCATTTTAGCCGTTTATAAAATATCTAACTTATTTTTAAAAATTAATTAAAGCACATATTCTACTTCAGCAGTTAATAAAACTTGAACCATCTCCAGTTAAATGGATTAATTAATGGGTACTGGGAAACTATAAGGTAACAAATACCATTAAATGAAACATTCATTTTCTTTCATTTAGGATACAAGAAATTGAGAACATGTTGCTTCCAGTGATGGGAACTGAGTGGCTGGGGGCAGGGTGTGTACATGGTGGGTCGACTTTTCACAATGTATCCTTTTGTGCTATTCAAATTTTGAACCCTGGAATGATTTTACCTTGGGAACAGATCAAAGAAATTTAAATTTTGAAAATTGCTTCATTTACTTTAAACATGAGATTGTATTTTATGGTATAAAATATTGACACTTGAAGTTAGAAGTCATGATTTCACATCCTGTTTTCATCATTTCCTGGACAGCTGGCCTTTCACTTCTTTGAATTGCAGGTTCTCATTTGAAAAAGAGCCTGATGATAGTTGCCCTGCTTACCAAACAGGGTAATTATGAGTTATTTCATTAAGCAAATATATCTGTGAGGCATATATTCTGCTAGGTGTGATATGAGACATATTTCCAGTCCTTGGAGGATTTAAGTGTGGAAGTAGACAAAATTTCAACCTATTGTGATGATGCAGATAAATATGCTGTAAAGATACGTAGACATAGGATCCACAGTGTCAGCTTGGGAGAGTGGATGGATTGATGTTAGAGTGGTCCTCCTGGAAGACAAGGACATTTATTTGAGTTAAGTTTTGAAGAATGAGTTGGTTGGGAGAGGATGAGGAGAGGAGACATTTTATTCAGAATAAGCAGCATCTCCAGTCCTATCTCATTTTATGTGTGTTTCTGGGTAAAACAATTTTGTTTTATTTTAAGTTTTGTTAGGAGAGGATACTGTAGCAGGTTCTTCCTTAGTTTTGCTGACTGTCAAAATCTTGACTATAATTATCAAGAAGTTTGGGAATAGTGGAAAAATCTCACTTTGGACTTTATAGTGACCACAAGGATTAGTGGAAAATGACTAAAACTCACTGAATGTTAACTACATACATTTTATTTTATAGACTATGAGCATTAAATCATCAGCTCCTGATGTCAACCTTAGTTCTTCCATACTAAGGAACTAGTGAGAATTCTAAATTAATGCGGTTGACTTGCATTTTTCTAATTGAGTAGACTTTTTTCTTCCTGCATCGAAATAGTAAGTGGATACACTTTTCCTGGTGCCATACTGTTTCCTTTGAAGCACAATGAAACTTCTTACCCCCCATAATGGTCTATAGACTTAATATCTAGCTACTTAGTTCCCACTCTCCATTAAGTTGCAGTTTATAGGCCTTGATAAATATTAATTATTTAACACCTAATATCCTATAAGTTACAGAAGTACTTTGAAAATATGATGTAGTTAGAAGGTAATATTATTTATTCTGGATATTATCCTCTAGTTGCCACCATGATTATTAAAAACAAAGTGTTTTTTATTTTCTTTTTTTTTTGAGACAGTTTTACTTTTGTTGCTCAGGCTGGAGTGCAATGGTGCGATCTCGGCTCACAGCAACCTCTGCCTCCCAGGTTCAATAGATTGTCCTGCCTCAGCCTCCCAAGTAGCTGGGATTACAGGCATGCACCACCACACCTGGCTAATTTTGTATTTTTAGTAGAGATGAAGTTTCTCCATGTTGGTCACACTGGTCTTGAACTCCTGACTTCAGGTAATCCACCCACCTCAGCCTCCCAAAGTACTGGAATTACAGGCGTAAGCTACCATACCTGATCAAAAGCTAAAACAAATTTACACTATTTTAGGTTTAAGTGTGAAATGTACACTTTTACACAAAATTTATATGGAGCATTTTTTTAATATAGTGGAAAACATAAAACTGGGGATTGTATAGGTAATTTAATCTTTACTTCGTGTTTTTTTATAGATAGGGAAAAATAAGAGGTACTTCAATTTCTAAATGATTTGTTTAGAATGAATTAGTCCAAAGTAGAAAAGCATTATTTCTGTACTTACAGAACAGTCTTAGCTGTTAGCGACTGTCACTTTAGATATTTTGGCTTCAAGTAACAGAAAACAAAACTGTATGTGGCTTAAACTATAATGTCATTATCTCCTACAATAAGAAAACTAGAAGCAGTATCCTTTTAGGGTTGGTCGATTGAGTAATTCAATATTATCATCAAAGACTGGAGTCCTCTGACCAGATTGACCTGTCTTTTTGGGCAGGATTTCCTCATGATCCCAAGGTTCCTGACACAAGTGGCAGGTGTAACACAGAAGTGACAATGTCCGGGTGAGAAAATGGATTATATCCTACTTAGGAGCAACGACAACCTTCTCAGAACCCCCAGCAGATGTCTCTTATCTAACTTTGGCCAGAATTGGGTCATTTGCACATGCATAAACTATTGCTTGGAAAAGGGGGTAAAATCATTGTGATTGGTTTCTTCCTTTTGTGACATGGTAAAAGCCCCATAAAACTGCATACCTCAGCCATACCTCGGCTTTCTGTTGAAACTGCTCTCTGTAACCCTGATGTGACAGGCAAGCAGTCCAAACCCACGCCATCTTGGCCCCTGTGACTTGTAATAAGTAACTAAGGCCTGTAATTTCCACCCTACCCAGGCAGTGTGTAAACTAATGCTTATCTTGACTTCTGTGACCCACTTAATGTCCGAAGCCCCTCACCCTCATCTCCGCCCAGGAAGTGATTTACGGAATGTCCAAAGTCCACTGGCCCTCGGAATGTCTGAAGCCTCTCACCCCCGCCCATCACCCCTCACCCTCACCCCCGAGGTGGTTTACGGGCATAAAACGTCTTGACACCCTCCTTTCCAGGCCACGGGTTGGAGAGACGCGAGTCCTCCCTGGCCGCCGGCAATAAAGACCCTGCAATTTGGCATGCTTTTGTCTTGGTGTTGACTTTCTATGCTCGCTCCAGTACACCACTTTGAAGGGCATGACTTCTTGGCTGATCATAAACAAAACTGGATTCTGTTGGCAAGTAAGAAGTGGAGGAATGCTTGCTGGGTAGGTAACAATGCCTGCTGTAATTGAACACATTTAGACTTATATGTTCAAATGTTTGAGAATCACTTAAATTAGTAGCTAAGGATATGGAATTTAACAGCTCTTTGGCACTTAACAAATGTGAGAACTTGGACGAGGTACTGAACCTCCATTAATTTTGATTTAGTAGTTACTAAAATGGGAATAATACTAGTGTCTATTTGGTTTGTTTTGAGGACTTAAATGACATATGTGGCATTTAGCATGCTTTGGCACAACTGCTTGGTTCTTAGTAAGCAGTCCGTATGTGTTAGCTGCCTTTATCATCGTACTTAATTTTAATTTATCTTACATGATTCAAGCTTTTGCCTAAATTCATTACATATTGTATTTCATGAGACACCAATATCATAACTGTCTGTTCTTAAAGTATAACTGTTGAACTTCACCAAACAGCAAAAAAGCTTTAGGAGAGCAGATTTGGTGATACCCATTGGAAATGCTAAAACTTGAAATGTCATTCATCCAGTCTGACTTCTTTAATCAGTGTTATTTTATCTCTCTCTAGCTTAATTTCATTAATAGTATCATTTTTTGATCAGCTTCCTGGAATACAGTAACTTAGATTTTATTCATTTCTGAAATATTGATGTTTTCATAAGTTATATTTTTATTGAAAGACTTTTAAAGACATTGTGGAGAGGCATAATTAGCAAGAGATTGTAAAATAGAGATGATGTTACTTAAATAGGGTCATAAGTATTAAATGCAATAAAGTACCTACTAAAGGTCTGTTCATATTTTTAGTCTCTCAATTTAAGTTTCTTCTTTTCCATAATCTCACACAACACAAATCTCAAACATACTGTTTGTTTCTTCAGAGACAGGAGAGTTTGTCATCAGCTATATCAATAGAGGAGAACTGTATATAACAGGAAAAAGGAAATTATACCAGAAGTTTCAAACAGGGACTTAATACAAGGAATTGATGACAGGTGTTGGTGTAATTTTTATAAAATGCCAGACTTTTATTAGCTGATCAGAAGTCATCGTACTCACTTTTTATAGCATTTTTTTGAACTAAACATTATTAACTACTTATTATATTCTAGGCACTGTGAGAAGTATCTTGCCCAAAGAAGACTGTTTTTATAAGTCCAGGTTAAATGGATTCTCTTTTTCACCAATTGCTTCATTTTACAGCCGTAACCATTTGTTGCATGTGTGCATGTGTGAGTGTGTGTGTGTCAGGGGAGTGGAGTTCCTGGAGTTTCTAATTGTTTCCATTTTTATAATTGAGAGAAAAAATATGACTTCTTTATCATATCATTAATATCTTCTATGTTATTACTTATTGTCACTGTTCCTTAAAATCTATTCCATCCTTCTTAAAGATATTTCCATAAGAGCTCACACTAAGATCCTCATTTGGACTGACTGATTTCCAGGCCTGTAGCACAGTTTTAACCTTGGGATATATTTTTCCTTTGTTAGGGATTATGTTGTCAATGACTTCTTGGTTTCATGGCTTCTTTTATTGATTTGCATCTTTAGTTTGTTGGAGTATGTTAAGTAAATTTCTCAGAAAGGTGACATAGTAAACTTTTTAAATTTTTCTATAATTAAAATAGATCCCTTGGCCTATAACTTCTTTCATCAGTTATTTACATAGCTTATTTATTGCCTCTTTCAAATTTTAACTCATGTATCCTCTTCTCAAAGAGACATTCCTATTTTAAATTGCATACCCCCTGTATTACCAGTCCTCCTTCAGGGCTTTTTCTCCATAGCACTTTTCATAATCTAACATGCTAATTTTCTTTATTTCCCCACTAAAAAGTGCCATAGGGCAGGGATTTTTGTAGTTCACTGCTGATCCTTCCTTAGTACATAAAATCATACCTGGCACATAGTAGTCCTTTAATAAATAATTGTTAAGTCAATTAATGAATTTTTCCCACCACTTTTTATTATGGTTATAAATCTAGGTTATAAATAATTTTCTCTCAAAACTTTGAAGGGATTATACCATCATCTTCTTCTGATACCTAGTGTTATTAATGAGAAGTACAAGTCAATCTGATTCTTCCTTTTACAGATGACCTATTTCTTCTCTTTTTGAAAGCTTTAATTTTTATGGAGCTCTGGAAATGCTTTTTATTTTTATTTTTATTTTTATTTTTATTTTTATTTTTGAGACGGAGTTTCACTCTTTTGCCCAGGCTGGAATGCGGTGGTATGATCTTGGCTCACTGCAACCTCCGCCTCCTGGGTTCAAGTGATTCTCCTGCCTCAGCTTCCTGAGTAGCTGGTATTACAGGCACTTGCCACCACGCCCACTAATTTTTGTCTTTTTAGTAAAGATCATGCTTCACCATGTTGGCCAGGCTGGTCTCGAACTCCTGACCTCAACTCATCCTCCCACCTTGGCCTCCCAGAGTCCTGGGATTACAGGTGTGAGCCACTGGAAATTCTTCATGTACTTTATTTTTGTTTTTTGTTTTTAAAATGGATTCTGCTTACTTCTAAAAGACACTTATGAAGCCCTTTCAGTTAAGATTGCTTTTCTTTTCCAGCTTTGGGAAAGTTTCTTCTTAAAAAACAAATTCTTTATTTGCTTTGTTTCTGCTCTATAACTGCTATGGGTTATATAATGAACCTATCAGATTTATTTTATTTTTATTTTTATTTTCTCGTGGTGTTTCATTTCTCTCTTTTTAATTTACTTTTTTGTGGTAAAAGTTTTAATATACTTATTAATGTTTAAATAGTGAAATCTGGTGTATTTTCTTTGACTGAAATAAAATATCAAATAGTGGGCTAAAATAGTAGATTGGTTTAACATTTGCATTTTGTTGCTCACTAATAATCTAAACGACAAAATTTGAGTTATCACATTAGTAGAAAAAGTAAGTGTTAGGAAATGATCACTGGTTGACGGGAAAAGGAGTTAGTCTAATTTCACTATGCGCTATTTCACTATTAATGCACCATGTATTTAAAAAATTTTTTTAGGAAGAAAATATTTCATGTCTTTAAAATTTTAGGTAGGAATGTTCATCACAGTATTATTTATAATATGGGAATGAGTTAAATATCCAGTAGAATAATGCTTCAATATTGCTGTCATCTTAGTGCTGTGGAATACTTCACAATCACTAATAGCTATATTTTCAAAGAACATTGAATGACATTGGAAGTGATTTATTATCCAAATTATTGTTATTTATTAATACTATTATATACTTTTTGAGACAGTCTTGCTCTGTTATTTGGGCTGGAATGCATTGGCACAATTATAGCTTACTGCATCCTTGACTCCCTAGGCTCTAGGGATCCTCCCACCTCAGACGCCTGAGTAGCTGGAGCTACAGATCCATGCCACTATGCCTGGCTAATTTAAAAAAATTTTTTGTAGAGGTGAAATCTTGCCATGTTGCCCAGGTTGGTCTCAGACTCCTGGCCTCAAGTGGTCCTCCTGCCTCAGCCTCCCAAAGTGTGTTGGGATTTACAGGTGTGAGCCACTGCACCTGGCCCAGATTATTTTTTTATAGATCTAAATGTAAATTTTCACACACACATGTTAAGAGAAAAAGACTAGTGGACAATACTCAAAATGTTAATACAGGTTCATAATCCCTCATTTTGAAAACCCTTGGGCCCATATGTGTTTGTGATTTTTTGAATTTTATAAAAGTAATATATATTTCCATAATAGCATCTAGAAAAGTTCTCTATAATCATACACATTAATATCTCTGCAGTGAAACATGACTATTCACATTAAATGGTACACATAAATTCTATAAGTCATGTTATCTCATTTGAGGTCACACTTTGCTGCTAAATGAGTTGTGTCTAATAATAAAACAATGTTCTTTTTAAAAAAAAAACCTTTTGGGTTTCAAAATTATGTGTATTTTGAATTGGTAGTGATTAGGAGTGATTTTTGAAATATTGGTTTTTATAATTTTTTATTTTTATAAATACGTACATAAGTACATTATAGAAAAATATCTTCGTTACAAATTTTAAAATACATACTTGTCTTCCATTTTCTTATTAAATCTTAGGCTTTCCTACAAATGAGAAAAGAGCCAAATTCACCAGAAGGTATTAATTCATTGATTCAACAAATATTTATCCAAAAACTACTATTTTAATAAGCATAAAGATACTCAACCTTATTAGAGAAATATTTCAAACCTTAATAGAAATACTATTTCACACTCTTCTGATTGTCAGAAGTTTAATAATTCTGATAATCTCGGTTCACTAGGATGCCAAGAAGTAGGAAATTTCATACACTACAGGTTGAATATCAACTGATGAAACTACTTGGAAAGCAATTTAATGATATTTACTGAAGTACAAGTTGTATATATACTTTATAAAACCTCTTCAGCATCATCTGACTTGTCTTCAGTACATTGATTTGTATTGCATAACAGTGCAACCTTTATTACTTCTCATACTACATTTTACCCTAGCCTTTTATTCACTATAGTTTTACATGCTGGCATTACTGGGTTCTCACTAAATGAGTGATTTTTTTTTTCTTTTTCAGGGCAATACATGCTATTCAATAACTTGTTTCCTGGGCCATTTCACAAAATACAACTCTTAAAGCAAAAACATAATTTGTATTTATTTTAATATGTCAACAACCATGCAAATATACAGCATTTTTACTTATCTCATGTGATAGGTAGTTAAGTAACTCTTTAGTGTTGCTGGAGCCATTGCTGCTGTTTTTCATAGACAAGCACAATGAAGTAGGATGACTTGGATTATCAATCAGAATTATCTGTGGGCCTGGGCATGGAATCCTCTTCTTCTGTTGTATACTTCTTCAGAAGTCACCATGTTGTTCTTATTGCTCAATTTTTGTGAATCACTTTTTTCTGCTTCAGAATTGTTTTATAAATATATATTTCTATCTTTAAATAAAAAATATTAAAAGGCAACAGTGAGATTTCTAGACTCAACTTTTTATTCATTCAGCCTACATTGAGTGCCTACTATGTAAGAAGATCAATTATGTAATATGAATACAACCTAATCCTCTCTTCAAGGAACTTAAGACCTAGCAAGTAAATGGCTTCAGTGTAGTGTGTTAATGCTAATATAGTTAAGTAGGTGTTGGATAGAATTAAGTGGAAGTCTTTCAAGTCAGGTATCAGCAACCCTTTTTTGTAAAGGACCAGATATTATATTTTAGGTTTTGCAGGCCATATGGTTCTATCACAACTACTCTTCTCTGCTCTTATTGCGTGAAAGCAGCCATAGATTATATATATGTGTACCAATAAAACTTTATTTACGAATATTAACTTTGAATTCCATCTTTTCATATGACAGTTTTTTAAAAAAAGTTTTAACCATTCAAAAATGTAAAAACTGTTCATAGCTCTTAGACTATACAAAAACAGGTGACAGAACAGATTTGGCTTCCTGGCCGTAGTCTGCCTATCCCTGTTTAAGTCTTTGAATTATAAGATGTTATGGGAATGGGCCTCTCTTTGATAGCCTATCCAATTCCAGCTACTTTCATTACTAGGGGAGTTTGGTAACATACAGGTTGAGAAGTATTGAAAGTCTCATTGCTAATCCAGTAGTTTCTGAATATTCTTGATATTCTGAATAATAATCATGATTATATAGTAATAATAATAATAAAACAATAGTAATACTGTTGCATTGATGATATGCTCACAGGTCCCAAACTCAAAGGCTTACAAAGGCCAAGTATAATGCCTGACTGTTAAGGAAACAGGGGATTATATGAATTGGGGCACAGGAATAGCACGTAACCCTTCTACAAGAGACAACAGCCACCACTTAGCTTCCTCCAGTAGTGGGAATACAACCCCCATGTTTCCTGATGAAAACATCCAAGAGAAGCCAGAAATTCAGATGTATATGTCAAATCTCCCAGCTTTTTAATGTGACAACACAGTTTTTAAAAAAATATTCTTTCTTTTTAACATTGTGAGTCAAATAAAATCATCTTTAGGTTTCATTTAAGCAGCCTGGCAGTTTGCCATCTCTGCCCTAACAAGTTTCTTTTACTATTTAAAGGGAACTTTTAGAGAAGTATCTTTAGTGATATGCATTAATGATTTTATTTTAAAATTTTATATCTCAAATGATATTTTAATATTGAAAATTATTGTTAAAACAGTTTTAAATTATAAATCAAATGCAGATTTCTGTGTCTGACATTCACGTTTCATTTGTCATGCTTGAATGGATCGGTACTTGCAGCTTTCCCCTGAAGTTGACTTTGTGGTCACAGCTTTTTCTTCCCTTTTTGTCAACAGCTTTATTGAGATATAATTCACATACCATACAATTAACCCATTTTAAATCTACAATTTATTGGCTTTTAGCATATTCACAGAGTTGTGCAACTGTCACCACAGTCATTTTTAGAACATGTTCCTTACCCCCAAAAGAAACCTTACGGCCTTTAGCTATCACCCTTCCAATTCCCCTGTTGTCCCCAGTCCTAGGTGGCCACTAATCTACTTTACATTTCTATAGATTTGCCTGCTCTTGATATGTCCTATAATAAAATCACATAATATGTAGCCTTTTATGTCAGGCTTCTTTTTTACTTAGCATGTTTTCAGGGTTCATCCATGTTGTAGTTTGAATCAGCACTTCATTTTTTTTTTAATTGCCCAGTATACCGTTTATGGATATACCACATTTTCCATTGGTTATTGGACTTCCACATTTTGCCTGTCATGCACAATGTTGCTGGTAAACATGCATAAACATGTTTTCTATGGACTCATATTTTCATTTTTCTAGGGTATATACCTAGAAATGGAATTGTCAGGACATATGGCTACACTATTTAACTTTTTGAGGAATAGTCAAAACCTTTCTAAAGCTACTACACCAGTTTTGATTGCCATCAGCAATATTTGATGGTTCCAACTAGTCTACATCCTTGCCATCTTGCCAGTAGCCAGATGGAGTAAGCTATTTTTAATGCATATGGGCTATGAAAGCTTTTTCTTCTGCTCTTTAGCTACTGTGTATATAGGAATGTTAATATTTTCTTGGACTATTCTTTTATATTAAAATTTTAATAAACCAGAATTAGGGGAGATTAAGCTATTATGGTTAATTTAATTTGGATTATCTAAAGGATAATCAGAACTTTGTGTTACAGTATTTCATATTATTGAAACTTTTCCCAATGTACTTTCTTTTTCAATACTTTTTCTTACTTTAGTAAGTAAATACTAGTTTGTTTCCACCACTTGTCTATGAAAGAACCACGTCTAAGTTATCTATCCCAGCTCCTTGCACATGGAAAATCTGGCATAAAATTAAGTGTTTAACTTGTTAAACAATTTTGCTGTTAAAAGTAATCCAGTCTTTCTCTCTTTTGGATTTGACATGCTGTCTACTGAATTTTCCCCTGCCAGTAAACTGAGCTTTACCATTGTGCTGTTTCAGATACATGTTTGGAAGACATATTTAAAAAAAAAAAAAAAAAAAAAAAAAGACTGTTGTATTAGTATATACTAATTTTTGAGTATCGCTTTCACATTGTAATTATATACTGAAGTGGGTTTTTAATTTAAAAATTAAGAATTTCATGCTTTGATAGATTGTACTTATGTTAGGCAGGTATAGAACTTAACAGCATGAGTATCATACTTATATCTATGACTAAACTCTTTTTCTTCTGTTCTCCCCCCCCCGATCTAGTATATCTACTTTGGTATTTTAAATATAATATATGTTATATTTACACAGTTTCTTTGTTTCTTATGGTCTAGAGAGAAAGCTAATTTTCTGAAACATTTTTGGCTTTTTTTATAGGTTAGTCAAAGAAAAAGTGATGTATGAAAAAGAAGCAAAACAACAAGAAGAAAAGATTGAAAAAATGAGAGCTGAAGATAGTGAAAATTATGACATTAAAAAGCAGGTAAAATTATAAATAACAATAGCTAACGTTTACAGAATGCTATATTAACTAATGTAGTTTTTAAAGTAGTCCTCTGACTGAGATGATATTATTATTTACTTTTTTACTATTAAAACTTCCATTTAAAGATAAGGAAACTCAAACACAGGTTAAATAAGTGCCCAAATCACACAATTGCTAAGTGACATAGCTGTGGTTTTGTTTTGTTTGTTTTGTTTGAGACAGGGTCTCACTCTGTCATCCAAACTGGAGTGCAGTGGTATGATCATGGCTCACTGCAGCCTTAACCTTTGGGCTAAAGTGATCCCCTCACTTCAGCCTTCCAAAGTGCTGGGATTACAGGCATGAGCCACTGCACCTGGCATAGCTAAGATTTGAACACAGGCATTCTGGCTCTAGTATCTGTACTCTTAACCACTAAACTCTACTACCTTTCCAATTTTAAGTATCAAATATAAAAATGTACTAATCTTATATTACTTATATATTTAAATTCACAAATATTTTCTCCAAACTGATGTGAAGACCACCAAAATAAAATATGTATTGCACTTTTCAATGGCTACTTCTGATTGTCTGCATGACAAATTTCAGTGGCCTTAACATTGCATACAAGGCTTTTCTTGATTTTGACATCTACTTATCTAACCTCATTTCTTACCAATCCTTATCTGGACCTCTTAGGTGCCTTTTAGCTCCCTGAATATGCCCTTTCTTCTTTGCCTCTGAAATTTTGCATGTCTGGGATGCTGTTACTCTTGGCCTTACCTACCCTCTCTTTATTCATTTCTATTCTTCCTTGAGGTCTCTTCTACACTCACCTCTAGACTGAGTTAGGTGCCCCTCCTTTTCACTCCCGTATCACTTTCTTTATTCCCATCATAGCATATATTGAACATTCATTCTCAGGTGACACTGGCTTCATAATTCCTTGAGAAAATAGAGGCTATTAGGGAACTTTCTCATATTCTTACTACAAAATCTATCAACTTATCTGCATCTGTACCACCTTCCTTCCTGTAAGAGTGGATTATGTGCCCTAGCCCTTGTTAATCAGTGACCTTGTTATTACTCTTTTTTTCCTCATCTTACATACCTCAGTAGCATTTGACACAAGTTACCACTTTCACCTTGAAACTTGACATATTCCTCTGAGGTTTTCAATATTAAAATCTTGATTTTACACTAACCCAAACTCCTTCCCTCAAACAAAAAACTATTTCTTCTTTGTTTTTCTCATCTCAGGAAATGGTACATCCACTCACCAGATACCCAAGCCAAAAATTTAGTTAGTCCCTTTTTCATATTTTTCTCTCTTTCTAATAATCACATCTAATATCAGCATCTCCTATTTCTTTCTTTTTCTTTTCTTTTTTTCTTTTTCTTTTTTTGGATACAGAGTCTCACTCTGTCGCCCAGGCTGGAGTGCAGTGGTGTGATCTTGGCTCGCTGTAACCTTCACTTCCTGGGCTCAAGCAATTCTGCCTCAGCATCCCGAGTAGCTGGGATTACAGGCATGCGCCACCACACTTGGCTAATTTGTATTTTTAGTAGAGATGAGGTTTTGCCATGTTGGCCAAACTGTTGAACTCCTGACCTCAGGTGATCTGCCCGCCTTGGCCTCCCAAAGTGCTGGGATTACAGGCGTGAGCCACCACGCCTGGCCAGCATCTCCTATTTCTTAATCTCTCTATTTTTCTCTCTACTGCCGTTGTTCTAGTCCAGTCCACTGTCATCTCTTGCTTGTGCTATTTATTGCAGAAGCCTCACAGTTGGCATACTTCTTTCACTCTTGACATCCTCCATTCCTTCCCCACCACAACCCAATTAATCTCTATAAAATGTACCTCAGGTCACTTGGTCTTCTACTTAAAATCTTGTGTTAGATACATTTAAAATAATTTCCAGATGACATTTTAAAAAAGGAGAGTGCGAGCCAGCTTGTATAGACTATATCTTAAAATTTATTTTTAAAATCAGCTTTATGAACTCACAGTTGTTTTTTCATGTAAGTTGTGGTGTAACTGGTAATCACACTTAACTCAGGCTTAATTCAGCAAAATTAATCAATCATTTAAAATACACTTTTTTGTAGGGAGTTGCTTTCTGCCGTGCAAAAGAAATGCAGCACCTGAAACATCCTGTTGGCTCTCTCTTCCTTTGGCTTTCTAGGAAGAGAGCCTTCTTATTTTATTAAACTTTTAGGCAAGGCTGCCTTCCTTTATTTGTGATGTAGCACTTTGCATATAAAAGACATTTGTGTGTCAGACACTCATAAATTGAGGGAGGATTAATAAATAGATGTGTAGATATAGTATGTCCCCCTTATTTTATTTTTTAATATTAATAAATTATGTTGGGCAATGGGGGCTCTCTCTGTTGCCCAAGCTGGCATCAGTGAAGAAAGATAATTTGACTTCTTTTACTTTACTTTTTAAAATTTCCATAGGTTATTGGGGAATGGGTAATGTTTGTTACATTAGTAAGTTTTTTAGTGGTGATTTTTGAGATTTTGGTGCACCCATCACCCAAGCAGTATACACTGAACCTGATTTGTAGTCTTTTATCCCTCACCCCCGTCCCACCCTTTCCCTCTGAGTCCCCAAGGTGTGTTGTGTCATTCTTATGCCTTTGTATCCTCATAGCTTAGCTTCTACTTCTGAGTGAGAACATACGACGTTTGGTTTTCCATTCCTGAGTTACTTCACCTAGAATAATAGTCTCCAATCCCATCCAAGTTGCTGTGAATGCCATTAACACATTCCTTTTTATGGCTGAGTAGTATTCCATCGTGTATATGTGTATGTATGTGTCTATGTGTATGTGTCTATGTGTATGTATATGTATATGTGTATGTGTATATGTGTATATATATACATATGTGTATATGTGTGTGTATGTGTGTATATATATACACGTGTATATATATACACACATATATATATTCCATTGTGTATATGTGTGTGTATGTGTGTGTATATACACACACACACATATATATATTCCATCGTGTATACGTGTGTGTGTGTACTATCACAGTTTCTTTACTCGTTGATTGATGGGCATTTGGGTTGGTTCTACATTTTTGTAATTATGAATTGTGGTGCTATAAACATGCGTGTACAAGTATCTTTTTCATATAATGACTTCTTTTCCTCTGGGTAGATACCCATTAGTGGGATTGCTGGATCAAATGGTAGTCCTACTTTTATTTCTTTAAGGAATCTCCACAATGTTTTCCATGGTAGATGTACTGGTTTACATTCCCACCAGCAGTGTAGAAGTGTTCCCTGTTCACCACATCCACACCAACATTTATTATTTTTTTATTTTTTTGATTATGGCCATTCTTGCAGGAGTAAGGTGGTATTGCATTGTTCTTTTGATTTGCATTTCCCTCTTCATTAGTAATGTTGAACATTTTTTCATTTGTTTGTTGGCCATTTGTATATCTTCTTTTGAGAATTGTCTATTCGTATTGTTTAACCCACTTTTTGATGGGATTGTTTGTTTTTTTCTTGCTAATTTGTTTGAGTTTGTTATAGATTCTGGATTTTAGTCCCTTGTCAGATGTATAGATTGTGAAGATTTTCTCCCACTCTGTGGGTTGTCTGTTTACTTTACTGACTGTTCCTTTTGCCATATAAAAGCTCTTTAATTAAGCCTCAGCTATTTATCTTTGTTTTTATTGTATTTGCTTTTGGGTTCTTAGTTATGAAATACTTGCCTAAGCCAATGTCTAGAAGAGTTTTTCCAAGAGTTTTTCCAATGTTATCTTCTAGAATTTTTATGGTTTCAGGTCTTAGATTTAAGTTGTTAATCCATCTGGAGACGATTTTTATATAAGGTGAGAGATGAGGGTCCAGTTTCATTCTTCTATATGGGTCTGGCCAATTGTCCCAGCACCATTTGTTGAAAAGGGTGTCCTTTCCTCACTTTATGTTTTTGTTTGCTTTGTCAAAGATAGTTGGCTATAAGTATTTGGGTTTATTTCTGAGTTCCGTATTCTTAAGCGTAAGTTTTCGTTTCTGTAGGATAAATGCCTGAGAGTGTAGTTACTAGGTTGTATGCATGTGGTTTTTGTTTTGAAAGAAACTACCAAACTATTTTCCAGAGTAGCTGTACTGTTTTTTGTTCCCACCAGCAGTGATTCAATTTCTCTACATCCTCACCAGCATTCAGTTTGATCTCTATTTTTTAATTTTAGATTTAGCCATCAACTATGTGATAGCTTTATAGTGATAGCTCATTGTGCTTTTAATTTGCATTTCCATAATGGCTAATAATGTTGAATGTTTTTTCATGTGCTTATTTGTAGTTTGTATATCCTCTTCATTGAAATGTCAACTACTGGGATGCTTTGTTGTTGTCTTTTTTCACTTTTGAGTTTTGAGAGTTCATTGCATATTTTAGACATATGCCCTTTGTCAGATATGTGGTTTGTAGATATTTCTGTCTGTAGTTTGTCTTTTTATCCTCTTAACAGTGTCTTTGACAGAAAACAGGTTTTTTTGTTTCTATTTTTGTTTTAAGACAGAATCTTGCTCTGCCGCCCAGGCTGGAGTGTAGTCGGAAGATCTCGGCTCACTGCATCCTCCGCCTCCTGGGTTCATGCAATCCCTCTGCCTTAGCCTCTCAAGTAGCCAGGACTACAGGCATGTGCCACCATGCCTAGCTAATTTTTTTTTTTTGAGACGGAGCTTAACTCTGTTGACCAGGCTGGAATGCAGTGGTGCGATCTCAGCTCACCGCAACCTCTGCCTCCCAGGTTCAAGCGGTTTTCCTGCCTCAGCCTCCCTACTAGCCTGTATTATATGCGCCTGCCACCATGCCCAGCTAATTTTTGTAATTTTAGTAGAGGTGGGGTTTCACTGTGTTGGTCAGGCTGGTCTTTAACTCCTGACCTCACGTGATTTGCCTGCCTTGGCCTCCCAAAGTGCTGGGATTACAGGCATGAGCCGTCGCGCCCAGCCAACACTTTCTAAATTTGAGAACATCCAGTTTATCAGTACTTCCTTTTATGAATCATACTTTTGGTGTCAGAGCTAAGGCCTCTTCGCTTGTCATAGGTCCCAAAGATTTTCTATTTTTATTTTTCCTAAAAGTTGTATGATTTAAGTCTTCAATCAATTTTTTGAGGTGATTTGTATATAAGGTGCTACGTTTGGTTTGAGAGTCATCTTTTTGCCAATCAATGTCCAGTTGCTCCAGCAGCATTTGTTGAAAAGGCTGTCCTCCTTTCATTGAAAATTGCTTTTGTATCTGTGTCAAAAAATAGTTGGGCATATTTGTGTAGGGTTTACTTTTGTGTTCTCTCTTCTGGTTCATTAATCTTTGTCCCTTTAACAATACTGCACTGTCTTGATTTTATACTGATGTAGTAAATCTTAACATTGGGGAAGAATGAGTATTTACTATATTCTTTTTCTTTTTTTCAAAATTATTTTAGCTTTTCTAGATTGTTTTGCCTTTTCACGTAAATTTTTAAATAAGCTTGTCTGTATCTATAAAACACCTTTTCATAGGAATTACATTAAACCTATACATCAGTTTGGGATGTCCCAGTTAATGGATGTGGTCTTTCCAATTTATTTAGGTCTTGATTTCCTTCATCAGCATTTTATAATTTTCAGCATGCAAATTCTACACATTATAAATGTTTAAGTATTTCTTTTTTTTTTCTTTGACGCTCTTGCAAATGGTATTTTTTTTTTTTTTTTTTTGGTTTCCACAAACCATATATGTTGTTAGATACAAAATGCAGTTGATTTTTTTTTTGTATGTTGATCTTGTAACCTGCAAACTCACCTTGCTGAGCTCACTTATTAGTTCTACAATTATATTCATTTTCTTTCTTAGACATGTTGTGAATTACATAGATTGATTGTCAAATATTTAACCATCCTTGCATACCTAGAATGAATCCTACTTGATACTGGTATATAAATAATTCTTTGTATACATTGCTGAATTCAATTTCCTAATTTGTTGAGGCAGTTTTCTTTTTTGTGCTGTCTTTGTATGGTGTTGGTGTAAGGTTAATACTGATTTCATAAAATCATTTGGGAAGGGTTCCCTTCTTTTCTGTTTACTTGAAGGATTTGTGTAAAATTGGTGTTGTTATTTAAATGTGTGGTAGACTTGTCTACTGAAATTGTCTGGGCCTGGAGAGCTCTTTTGTAGGAACTTTTAAATTACAACTTCATTCAGCAGAACATTGGAGAAAAAGTATTTTTTAAATTAACAACAACAAATAAATTACAACTTCAGTTTCTATAGTGATTGATTAATAGGACTATTTAAATAGTTAAATTTGGGTAGTTGGTAGTTTTTAAGGAATTGGTCCATTTCTTCTAAATTGTTTAATTTATGGGCATTATGAACAATATTTTAACATCATTTATAATATTTCTTCTTTTAATAGTTGCAGGATCTATAATATCCTCTATTTTGGACTGCTTTGGGTGATTTGTGCCTTTTCACTTCATCTCTGTCTTGCTAAACGTTTATCAATGTTTTTTTTTTCCTTTTCAAGAAGGCAGCCTTTTGGGTTTTTGATTTTATTACTATTTTTTTGAGACAGGGTTTCACTCTGTCCCCCAGGCTGGAGTGCAGTGGTGCAATCATGGCTTACTGTACCCTTAACCTCCCAGGCTCAAGCGATCCTCCCACTTTGGCCTCCCAAGTAGTTGGGACTACAGATGTGTGTCACCATGCCTTGCTAATTTTTTGTAGAGATGGGGTATTGCCATGTTGCCTAGGCTGGTCTCGAATTCCTGGGCTCCAGCGATCTGCCTGCTTCGACCTCCCAAAGTATTAGGATTACAGGCGTGAGCCACTGCACTCAGCCAAAACCAGCTTTTTGTTTCACATAGTTTTGTCTATTGCTTTTCTGTTTTTAATTTCATTGATTTCTGCTCTTATTATTATTTCCTCCCTTCTGCTTGTTTTAGGTTTATTTTCTCTTCTTTTTCTAGGTTCTTGAAACAAGAACTTAGATTATTAATATCAGACCTTTCCTTTTTATTAATGTAAGCATTTAGTGCTATAAATTTCCCAACAGACACTGCTTTAGCTGCATCTCATAAAATTTGACATGTTATATTTTCATTTCCATTTATCTATGTCTTTATTTGAGACTATTTTGTTGGCCCATGGGCTACTTACAAGTATGTTGTTTAATTTCTAAGTAGGGATTTTCCTTCTTTCTGTTATGATTTTTAATTTTACTCCATTATGGTCAGAGAATGTATTATGTAGGATTTCAGTTCTTTTCAGTTTGTTGGGGTTTTTGTTATTGTTGGGGTTTTTTGATCCAGAATATGGTTTACTTCAGTAAATATTTCATGGGCACTTGAAAAGCATTTGTATTCTCGTTGCTTATTAGAACATTGTATTCTACCTTCTGAGGTAGAGTGTTCTATAAAGGTCATTTACACCTTGTTCGTTGGTGTTGTTCAGTTCTTTTGTGTCTTTACTGATTTTTATCTAATATTTCTATCAATTGCAGAGAGTAGGGTATTGAAATCCCCAGCTCTGTGTATGGATCTGTCTGTTTTTCGTTTCAGCTCTATCAGTTTTTGTTTTACATATTTTAAAGCTCTGTTGTTTAATGTATACACATCTACTATCACTGTGTTTTCTTGGTAGATTGATAATTTTATAATAATGCAACATCCCTCTTTGTCTGTAATAATTTTTTTGCTTTGAAGGTTATCTGATACTAGTTTAGCCAATCCTGATTTTTTGGCTTTTTAGAGGCAAGGTCTCTCTCTTTTGCCTAGGCTGGAGTACATTCTCACGATCATAGCTCATTGTAACCTCCCAGCTCCTAGACTCAAGTGATCCTCCTGCCTCAGCCTCTTGAGTACCTAGAACTACAGGCATGTGCCACCACACTCACCTAATTTTATTTTTTGTAGACAGGGCTTCACTGTGTTGCCCAGGCTGGTTACAAACTGCTGGCCTCAAGCAATCTTCCTGCTTTGGCCTCCCAAAGTGCTGGGATTATATAGGAATAAGCCACCATGCCTAGCCCTGATTTTTTAAATTAATGTTTACATTACATATTTTTTCCCATCCTTTTATTTTTTTATTATGTTTGAAGTGAGTTTCTTATAGACAGCATGTTATTGGATCTAATCCATGAATCTCTGCCTTTTAACTAGTGTATTTACATCATTTACCTTTAAAGTAATTATTGATACATTAGAGCTTAAGGGCCCAAAGATCTTTTTTTTCTTTTACTTAATATTCTTCTTACTATCTTACGCATTTGACAATAACCGCAAAATACAA
Source organism: Cacajao melanocephalus (assembly GCA_963573385.1). Taxonomy (NCBI): domain Eukaryota; kingdom Metazoa; phylum Chordata; class Mammalia; order Primates; family Pitheciidae; genus Cacajao; species Cacajao melanocephalus. The sequence continues at coordinate 38,943 of CAUYLG010032909.1, forward strand.
GTCAAATTGATTTCTTGACAAGTGAGCACATTAATATTTTACTACTATCTAAAGGAAAGACTTAACCATTATTCCAGTAATCTCTGGATTTCTTTAGAGCTCAGTCTGGCAAACTGATACCATTGGTTGCAGAGGCAGCCAATAGCCAATATTAGAGGATTTAATGATTATTATAGCTATAGGTATAGCTAGCTTCTGATGGATGATCTGGATTCTTAAAGTAGCTAGAAACCTCATCACAATCAAGCAATAACCTAAGAGCTTGATTGACGTTGGCCAGATTATTTCACAGAACTCTTCCTTCTGACAAAAATGAAGATCTGCCAATTAGGGTATTTCCTTTTCAATTTATATATGTTTGACTCTAAAGGAAATTGATTAGATTTTAGGTTCAGCCATTTATTCACTGTTATAACCTGAACCTTGCTAAACTAACTCCCAACTTCCATTTTACTGAATAAATACCCCTTATAAAACCATAACTTGTTTTAGAAACAATCAGACATCAGTTAGGACAGCATCCTGTTGTGTTTGTTCCTCTGAGGTTCTTTGCACCTCCCAGTCTTTGCCAAGATCCTGTATTAAGCTCAGACTTATCATAGTCAACATTAGAATAAACTGACAGTTGATTTGACAGTATTATAAACAGAGGCACAATTCATTTGAATACTACCTCCCAAGGGAAACACCTTGAAAGATAATATTCATTTAGCTAAGTTTAGGTGTTTTGGGGGGTATCTTTACACATATAATCACACCTTATATACTGTTTTTTAAAATCATTCCAGACAGTTGCAATTCATTGTCCCAAGATAAAATATTATGGCTCTGATGAAGATGTGGTTTGTGGATTCCAAATCATAGTCATCACTGTGTTTCTTTGGCTCTCTGTCATGATCTTTTTGAAGCAATCTCAAATGTTTGTTTTCATGTTAATACACCTAGACTTATGGATTGGAGGACAGAGACCTTTTCTTTCTCATTTTTGTATCCCCAGTACCTGGCATCTAGAGGACATACAGTAAACTTATAGAGTGAATTGGGGTAGTATATGGGAGAGCTTGAGCTTTGGCCCTGTGTAAGTCAGAGTCCTGTTCTGATAGACTGAGGATTCTTGATCTGTAATAATAGATAGAATTATAATGAATAGAAGTTATTTTAGATGGCATTGTTTAAAGTTTTTTTTGGTGGCTAAAGGATAAAGAAATTTTTTTTACCAATACATTTTTTGACTTGTCATGGATTTGACCTACTTCTTTATATTTATTTCAACTTGTTTAATTCCTGTAACCATTCTGAAGGGAATTCCATAGGAAAGGAAATATGAATAATCCATTATGAAATGTTCCTGTCACTGGTTTTTCACATATATTCAAACTAACCAGATACACAAAAGTAATTTAATGTCAGTGATTAAATGTGTAGGCATAGTATGATTAGCTCTGAAGTAAAGTCATGATGTTATGTTTGAAATTTTCAACGTGTGCCTTATTAGTAAATGAGGTTTAAGTTCAGCAATAGATTTCCACCTGAGAAAATAGATGTGAATAAAGAACTTCTTTGTTTGTTATAATTCAGATTTTTGTTTTCAATATGAGCTATGACAAAACTGTTGGAGAAAGGAAGAAGGTACTGGGACTTAAAGTTTCTATTAAAATACAGTTTTATTAACATTAAATTATATCATTCCTTTTTATTTTATATGAGCTTGATAATCTCCTTAGTAAAAAGCTCACATTTTCTACCCATTTCTTTGAAAGTATTTGACCAAACATTATTTTTTGGAAATGAATGTTTAGATGATCTCTGTTTCTTTCTGAGAATAGTTTGAGGAAATAAAGCTTCCTGCTACCCTAAGTAAAAGCCCTATTTGAAGTCCAACATGTGGCACTAACTTATGTACTCTTATCGATTGGGTTTCCCTGTCACTGATTTGATTTTTTTTCTTTTATGATTGGATTTGTTGTAGTCCAGTTTTGAATGATGGATTTTACATTCAGAAATTTCCTCTAGAATACATATTTCTTTGTTTAACTCTGTAGTGCCTGTAATCAGGAGGAATAGGCAAGAAGTTTAGATTCAGAGGGGTGCCACATTGGTAATTTGGCTCACATTGCATGGGGAGAATAATCTCTTTCCTAAAATGAAGCACGAGGATAAGTAATAACTTTTTATGCATGATAAGCATCAAAAATGTGAACCTGCTGGTCTTTGCTTTTCATTTTTCTTTACCTCTCTCTTTCAGTGTGAACCTCCTGCAGTGTGCACACAATGTGATCAATAACTCAATAACTTTTTTTATGCAGTAATTATCTCCATGTGATATTATCTGAACACTGTTTTTCTTTATTACTCAAGAGATGCAGGAGATATTTATGTAACCAGCTGATCCCATTTTGGATAAAGGTTCTTTGTGACAGTGGGGGGAAATAGTTTATTTTAAATAGCCTTTTAAAATAAATGCTCTATGAAAAGCTTTTCCAGTTAACTTTCACTTAACATGAGAAGGTAACTACCAAAAAGATTTAGTTCTAAAACTTGTACTTTGTAGGTTTTACGGTATGATGGTCTTTCTAACGTCTAATAAACATAATTTAAGTTAAAATATTGAACCATTTAACATAACCATAACTTTTTTCTGATTCTTCATAATAAGTATATATTTACCAACGTATGAGCTAAACACATACAAGTTCTGCCATCTCTGAACATCTCACAGAGATTCTGATTCTAGGTAGAGATCCTACAAGAATCCCGGATGATGATCCCAGATTGCCAGCGCAGGTTGGAAGCTGCATATTTGGATCTTCAACAGATATTAGTAAGTAAAGACTTCTGTGTCTTATATTTAAAAACTTTTTTTTTTCAATCCAATACATGGAAAGCCAAAAGTTGAAATATTTAACACTGAGAATTAGTGGTAGTATTTCTTATTCACTTGCCCTTTATGCTACTATATTTTAAAATAATTAATGGTATTTAAATTGTGTTTTGAGTTATGTTCCTGTAAAAGTACTATTTTCTGCCATGCTTGTTCAGTTTACTAAAATTTAGCTAGTTAAATTTATTTAAGTTATGATAGTACCAGTATTGTCCAGCAACGTCTTGATTATTTGGTTTTCATACATAACTATCTTTTGACACATTGAGGATGAGTTGACTGACTGAAGTTTTAAAAGAACGAATGTTTCAAAAGAATTTGGGCTCTTGTTAAAAGGATCTGAAATTATTTCACATTCAAACCTAAATCAATTTGAGAGCGGGGGAAAAACCTAGTAATTTAGGTAGTCCCCTCATATTAACTTGGAGTTGGATAACACTTATACTTGCTGGTATAAATGCCTTATGATACAGAAGGTAGATAAAGCAGGAAATAATAACTGTTGAAATACTAAGACAGGAATCACCATTTGTATTTCTTGACAGTTTAAATGCTTTTTTCTCTCATGAATTCAGTAGTTGAGAAAGTAATAAAAATTGCTTAAAAAAAATAGTGGTTTTGGATGATATATTTGTGTGTGAGGAATGGTATCTCTGCCCTTGAAGAGCTTATATTTACTAACAGAAAACAAAGATGTGTTTAAGATGTAATGCAGAGGTTTAAGGAATTCTTACCTATAGTTTGAGCTAAGCAAATTCTCCATCCTTTTGCTTTAAGTTTTCATATTAAATTCACACATACTTTATTTCGTCTACTCTCTGTTTGTATATCTCCATCTTTTATTGACCTGACATAAATTGCCAACCATAGCTTCATTTAAAAATCAAACAAAATTTCCTATGTAGAGAAATTCAGATTATATTATTTCATTGGTCTGTTATCAATACAATATATTAGTAAAAGTTTCCTGTATATCATTATTATGGAAAAACTCAATCTTTAAATATTTTATTTCCTTTAGTGTAAGGTATATACCCATTAGCAAGCAGGCAATTCATTTGTGTAATTCAAAGATTATATTTAACTCTGTTGTGACATCGGAAGCCTTCTTTGTCATTGTGAATAGTTGGAGGATTATTTTGGCCTGAATGCTGTTTCGTATGTGTAACATGTTAGTAAATTTTCCTTTTATCCTTTTCTCTTTTGTATGATGATGATGGATCAACAAAATGAGAATAAACTTTTCTGAGGTTTTTTATTTAATTTACTTAATGCTGATAGCTTTAGATGACTGTGTTATTCACATACTATATGAGAATATATACAGTGAAACAAAACCACCAGTTATTTCTTCCTTGCCTTGTAAAGAAGGAGCAGAATGTGGGAAACCTGTGGAATTACAATATATTTAGATGAGGCTTGGGATTTTTTACTTTCAGTTTTTAAGTGATTTACATTAATGGTTTGTAATTTTGAGTAAATAACAAAGTACTGAACTTTGAAAAGGATACACTTAATTTTATTGTATTTCATTTTAGGAAAATGAAAAAGACTTGGAAGAAACTGAGGAATATAAAGAAGCACGTTTAGTACTGGATTCAATGAAGTTAGAAGCCTGAAACTTTTCTTGTATGGGGTGGTTTTTACATTAAATCCTGGGGTTCATTTTACAATTCATTATTTTTAACCACTGCTATGTGTTAAAGTAGTATGAGAATGTGATTGTTTTTCTCTGGTTACATACATATTTCTTAGTCTAATTCAATATGTCAAATAAATGAGTGCATCTAATAAAATTATTTCATACTTTATAAAAATTTTCAATTAACCTTTTATCATTAAACCACATAGAGTTTATGACAGAGAACTATAATCTGTTAGGTTCTATTCGAAGTCTATGTATTTTGCTTCATAAGCATGGATTGAGTTTTAAAAATAGGATACCATTTTTTCAGATAAGAATCCAAATTTTAGCCGGATGTAGTGGTGCATGCCTATATTCCCAGCTACTGGGGAGGTGGATGTGGGAGGACTGCTTGAGCCCAGTAGTGTGAGGATGTAGTAAGGTATGATTATGCCACTGTACTCCAGCCTAGGCAACATAGCAAAACCCTATCTCTAAAAGATTGCATTTTAAGCAGTTTATTTGGAATGGAGTACAACTGATACAAAAGAAAGAACTCTCTTTGGATAAGCCTCACATAAGGCCTTCACAGTGGAAGTCTAACATTTCCATTACTGTAAATAAATGAGAAACATTTAAATCTTTTTCCAGGACAGATTCACACAAAAAACACCCAACCATTTAGATCTTCAAATAAGATTCTTATGAACAAGGAAGAGTTGAATGGTCTTTTAAAACAATAATGGCTGTTGCTAGTGAAGTGCTGGCAAATATTTAAAGACTCTTCAGAATAAGAGGGGAACCTCTGATTGGTAGATTTTGCCGATTTCTGTGGTATAAATATTCCTACTGTGACCAATTTCAAACTACTAATATGACATCACTGAACACAGAGTTATGAAAATTTGTGCCAGCTCCAGCATACTTCGGCTGTAGCCCAATATTGATTATCTAGATTGAGTCGGGGGGAAAAGTACCATTTTGTCAGAAAGTATTTTTTTTTTGGTACAATTGTGACCCTATTACCCAGTCATTTATTTTCCAAAAATATATGACAACTCATTTAGATTTTTTTATATTTCCAGGAAATGTGTGTGAGTCTTATCATCAGCTTAATGGGCATTGATATAAGGAACCAAATATCTATATATAGCGTTTAAACTTTAAAAGTCAAAATTGGAAGAAAATAAAACTTGAGTTTTTGCTGCATTAAATACTTATAGTGGTAGTATGGTTGATATTATTTTGGAAGTTCCGGATAATCACTAGAAATCATGACTTAATTATTGAATCTCTCCAAAGATTAGAAAAGAGAAAAATAATTTTTTTCTAAGTTATTTCTAACGCTTCTGTTGTTATAAAACATAGATTATATCACTTATAAAATAAACTTATTTACACATGTCAAAAATTACTTCTTACGAGAATAACATATCAGAAGCATTTCTAAATTGGAATGTCATCTCAAAACATATTACATGGCATTTTAAAAATACTTGAGGTGGGAAAAGGAAAAGTTGAGAAAATAAAAGACAACTGTAATTATAGTGTAAAATTTGACATTAAGGTTTAGTGTTAGATATTTGAACACCAAGAGAATTAGATTATTTTGTGATTGCCGTCAAGCACCAGAGCAATAGATTAGTTTGGGAAGGCGTGAGGGGTGGAGGTAGGGGTGGGGCAGTAATACTTAGTTTTCCAAGTAGTATTTCATTTAAAGAAACTATTTTGGTGTGTGTATGTATACACACACACATACACACACATATATTTCCATTGCAAATGGTTTATTGACCAATTAAAGCTTAAAGAGAACAGAACACTAAGATATATATAGATATAGATTCATATGTATAAGTTTTGCAGCAAGGACCCAAATCTTGTTATCAAAAAAATTACTTTGTTGCCAAAAGGCCTAGAAAAGAAGAAATCAATATTGAGGTAAATGCAAAAAAATACATCTTTATTGGCTGGGCATGGTGGCTCATGCCTGTAATCCTAGCACTTTGGGAGGCCAAGGCAGGTGGATCACCTGAGGTCAGGAGTTCATGAGCAGCTGGCCAACATGGTGAAACCCCATTTCTACTAAAAATACAAAAAAATTAGCCGGGCGCAGTGGAGGCATGTGCCTGTAAAGAGAAAGAGAAATCTTGAGAGAGTGAGCAAGAAAGAAAAATCTTTAGAGAATTCCTGTCTCAACTATAGATTTTATACTGGATCACTCTCCAAGTATCAATAAGAAGTACAAGAGGCTTAACAACCTGTGAAGGCTTTATGTCTGGGAATCTTTCATACATTCCACTTAGGTTTTCATGGCCATCAATAAGGATATTAAAATAAGAGCAGCTGTAATCAATTCAGCATCTTGTTTTTAAGTTTTATTTAAACACTTATATCTGTATAATAATAGGTAGAAATTGCCAAGTAATTTTGCCTCTTTTTCTTCCTGCCCCAACACCTGAGCCCTCAATGAACATATAGTAGTTGTCTAGTAAATGTGTAGGTTGAATGAAAAGCAAGAACATCTTTGACCTCTGGAATGAGAGAATGCCAAGGATTCTATCACATTGCAAACATGTTTAATACAGTGCCTTTCCCACTGCTTCGACAGCAAACCACAATAAGAAACACACTTTACATTGTGAGCCAGGGCATATATATGAATGTGTGTGTATATCTACAATACGTGTTCTTACTATGTACAATTCCTACCTGCTATTGGGTGGTGAAAAATACTACACAAATACAGTAATATAAAATTATTCTATTTGTGAAAATTTTACGCACACATAACAGACATATAAACTTCTTAGGTATCAGATCAGTTGTCTCAGTGAACATGTGCAAAGTCCTACACATTGCAGGTATAAAATGTCATGGTAAAGTGTAACCACTTATCATTTGTAGTATATCCCAAGTCCTTGCATAGACAAATACAAAGGCTTCCAAAGGGAACACAGGCAAAACAAAGGCATACAACTGACATTTACAAGTAGTAAACCTAACGTCTATATTTTTCTGTATAGCAAAGGTTACATCATTTCTAAGTAAGAATATGCATAGGATAAAGAAATAAAAATATGAAGTATGGAATCAGTAAAGTGACCAAATCCAGGCTGGTTTTAATGCCATTAAGAATATCCCCAAGTCCTAACATCTTTACTTATACATCCTTGGCCTGTGGGCAAATCAGTCCTAGTAAATCAAAATACTCCCTCAGTGATCCTGGACAGGGACTTTCTGGCTGTGCTTTTGGGACATTTATATTTCTGGATGAGCATCAACATCCCAAGAACTAGATTGTCTTTCTTCTCTCATGTTTTGTGCCATGTTAAGTTATGTAAGTAGTTCTTTGGGGGAAATGAAACTTGTGAGGAGGCAAGAAAAGGCACACTGCTAAAATAAGCACACGTTTATTTTATGAGTAATGAAAACTAGCTAAAGCAATATATTATAATGTTCATTTAACATTTCTCAACTTTCTGGTCAGCAACATTCAAACCCTAATATTTTTAAATTGTCTTTATACCTGTACCTGTGCCCTGAATCACTTCCAAATTGAGCAGTCAAACCTGTTTAATCTAAATCACTTTGCAAACTTCATTACATTACTTGGCTTTTTAAAAATCCTATCAAATTTAATAAGGACATATCCTACAGCTAGTCATCACTTAAATCTTATTATTTGGTCATTTAGACAAACCAAGGACAGATTAATTCTTTCTTTGATGGCGTTAAGGCCTTTAAATGTCAGTGTAAACTTGATGAGTACATAGGAGCCAGAGCTGTGAGGCATTTGGTATTAAAGGGTTAATCAGATCATTTAGTCCCTGAAGCCTCTTTGAGTGCTGTAGCTGGAAAGAAATTGAATGGTTTAGAAATACTATACTATGAGACAAGTTATAAGTATTATTGTACTTGAAATTTTCAAGAGTGCTTCATAAAAATCTACATTGCTCTCCGCTATTCATCTTACTACTCTTACAGTATGAGAGGGATTTGCTCATATATTGGACTGTTGCACAGAAAGATAATTAATCTATGTTACAGTAGATCTGTACCTTTATTTTGTGCTTTTTGTTGGCTGCTGGATAGTTGACAAGGTGCTTTTAAAATCTTGGAGGAAAATATTTTTAATATGTCACAAGAAGTTAAGATTTTCAATGCACAAGAGCTCTTTCAAATTAATTAAAAACCTTCAGTATAAAAAGTAAACAAAGGATAGAAACACATAGTTCATGGAAGAAGAAATACAAGTGGATGGTATTTTCAAATGTTCCACTCCAGTAGTAATCATACTCACATTTTAAAAACAATGAAGCAAAATTTTAAGGATAATGAATACCTGTTGTCTAGGTGTGATAAAGTACTAGCCAATGAGCTTAGATAAGATGAAATGAGAAATAAATATTGGAAAAGAGACGTCATTTTCATTATATGCAGATGATAAGCTGTGCACCAGAAAAACACCAGAGAGTCATCTGTGAAATAATCAGAAGCAATGAGGAAATTAAAATGAGTACTTACATGATGTGTAGAACTGTTATGGGTTAAATTATGTCCCCAAAAAGATATGTTGAAGCCCTAACCCCCAAAACCTCAAGATGAAACCCTATTTGGAAACAGGTCCTTGCAGAAATAGTTGAGATAAGGTCTTAACTTACTAGAGTAGGGTGGGCCTTTAACTCAATATGACTGCTGTATAAATAAGAAGACACTGAAGATACAGTGAGAAGCCCATATGACAACATAGAGTTATGCAGCTGCAAGCTGAGGACCACCGACATGACACCAGAAGCTAAGAGAAAGGCATGGAACAGATTCTCCCCCAAGAGCCTTCAAGAGTATGGCCTTGCAGACACCTTAATTTTGGCTTCTAGTCCCCAGAAATGTGAGACAATAGTTTGTGGTGCCTTGCTACAGCAGGTAGCACATACATACATAGAACCCAAAAAGTTTTCTGTATGCTAGCAATAGCCAAATATAATTGAAAAAAAGGATTTCTGGTGAGAGTCAAAAAGACATTTAAAAAGAATGACTTGTACTATATGTGGAGAGTTAATATTGTCAAAATGTGAATTCTCCCTAGGTTAATCAGTAAATTCAATGAAATAAAGCACAGAAGGGCTTTGGCAGAGGGGAGAATTTGAGGAAATGGTTCTAAAATCCAATTAAAAAAAAATTTTTAACAGGCAAGAATGGCTGAGAGGGGGGATCTGAAAAATAATAGTGATAAGAGGGAACTAGCTCTGCTCACTAGTAAAACTTTGTTAAGTTATAATAATTAAGTGTATGGTAAAAGAAGATCAAAGAGAATAGAATCCAGAAGCAAATCCAAATTTATGTAAATATAAATGTAATATATGATAAAGGCTATTTCAGATCCTTGGGGAAAAGGTAGATCATTCAATAACTGACTAGCCACTGAAGGAAAAAATGGAGCTGGATCTCTATTTCACCTCTCACACCAAAATGCATCTCAAATGAGTTAAAAATTTCAGTGTAAAATGGAAAAGAATTAAAATCTAGTAGAAAACACTGGTGAATCTAATAGACTAACAATTTTTAAGCTGATATTATGTAATGAGGATATAGGGAAACGGAAAATGTAACACACTGTTGGTGAGAATATTTTAAAGATGGCAGTTCTCCACAAATTAACATGCATACGTAATACAAGAAGTATTAAAAGAGAAAAATAAGTGGTGAGACTGTTCAAGAAAATCTTAAAAATGGAGAATTGGTGAGGGAGAAAGAGGATAAATGTAGGAGGCATTGCAGTTGGATATTTGAAATTTAAAACTCCTGCATTTAAAACAGTGAAACTGGCATGAGATTGAATTGTCAGAGTAAAGTAGAAAACCTATACCATACCCAAATATATATCAATACGTAAATATCTCATAGAGGTGGCATTTTAAGTTCATGATAAAAGGATGGATAATTCCCATTTCAATAAATAGAAAAAGTCAGTTATTGAGAAAAATGAGAATAGATTTCTGTCTCATCTCACACAATAAAATAAACCTTAAATGGATTAAAGAATTTGTGCAACAAATATTTCTCAAACTTTTTATTAGCTAGGCACTATTCTGGTCCTAGGATGCAGTGGTGAGCAAGATAGACAAAGATCTCTGCCTTTGAGGAGCATACAACTAATAGAGATTGATAATAAATAAGCAAGAAAATATCGCAGCATGTTCTGTGCATAAAATGAAAAGCTGTATGCTAGAGAACAACCAGATGATGAGGGAAAGCTCTGAAAAGATGCTTAAGCTGGGCTCTGATTCAGAACCTCAACAGAGACAGAAGTGTATTGCAAGCAAAAGAAAAGCTACAGTAACGTCTACGACAAGAAAAATCTAGGTGAGTTCAAAGAAAGGAGACCAGAGAGGCCTGAGTAATGGGGAAAGTAGTAGAACTTTTAGGACTTTGTAAACCAGGGAAAGAAATTAAGGTTCTATTCTAATGAGAAGCCACAGATTTTAAAAAAGAGAGTGACATGGTTTAATGACAGCATTGTTTAAAGATCTTGTTGCTCTTAGAGACTGAGTCGTAGGAGGCAAAAGTGAGAGCAGAGAAAGGCTGCTGTAGTATAGAGTTAAATGTGAGAAATGAAACATAAAAAACCCAGAATATTTTACTTGACTTAATCTGCAAATGGAAAATCAGTTTCTTAAAATATGAAGATTACATTTTGTTAAAAAATTGTGAATATCTTTTTCAAAATAGAACTAACTAAATTACATAACAGACATCAGACTGGGATAAAAGATTAAAGATTTTAGTAGAGAATTAATATTTTTAATATATTATAAAAGGCCAGGCATGGTGGCTCACACCCAGAAACCCAGAACTTAGGGAAGCCAAGGCAGGAAGATTGCTTGAGCCCAGGAGTTTGAGGCCAGCCTGGGCAACATAGTGAGACTCCATCTCTATTAAAAAAAAAAAAAATTGCAACAGAGTGAGACTTCATCTCAAAAAAAAAAAAAAAAGATCAGTTACTTTTAATTTGGCCATCACCTTCTCTATAGACAAAGTTATATATAGTTCTTTTTATTGGGAATGTTTAGAAAAAACTCACCGAATTCTCAAATCTTTTTCCTTTTTAAATAAACTGAAAAGATATGAGGCTTCCATTTTTGTCCTCCAGTGCCTCACTAAACATCACCCACACACACTGTCCACACCTGTCCTCATTCCCTTTCATCTGCCACCACACATGAGTCTTAGGGAACCTTATGGTTTCTGTTTTGTAGTCTGAAGTTAGTAGCACAGTAAAGCCCAACTGGCTACTAAAAGCACGACAGCTGATATTACATAGTGCTTCACATGTCTGCATGTGCCTGAGCCATCACGGAGAACAGTTGAGTATATAGTGATTAAGAGCCCTGATTCTGGAGACAAACAGCTTGAGTTCAAATCTGTTTAGCTGTATGACTTCATGATTCAGCAAGTTACTTAATTTCCAAAATAAAACCTGCTGGTAAAGCAAAGCCAAAAAAAAAAAAAAAGCCATCAGAAGATGAATGTTTTTAATAACTTTAAAAAGCTCTAACTACCCAACATGGATCAAGAAAGCAGGCACAACTGCTCCTGTTTCCACCACTGGCAACCAGCTCTGGTGAAATAAGTCTCCTAAGGCATGAGTATCTACCCAGAGGAAGGGAGGGGAGCACTTGAAATGGAATTTTGAACTAATGGGAGTGAGCTGAACATTCTGAAAGCAGCTGGTTTCTGCCAGAGGATGGATTGGGTGGAGAAATGGAGAGAGAAATTAAGAGCAATTTTAGAGATAAGTCTACTTATTTAAAAATCTTTTTAAAAAGCAAACAAAAATAACATTACAGGTGAGTAAGACAAGGCAAACATCCCATTAGATAAAAAGAAAGAGCAAATAACATGAATAGTCAAAATGTAAAAGGAGTACAAATTGCCAACAAATATATGAATGTTTATGGTGAACCTCATAAATAAGTAAAGAAATGCAAATTTAAATAATGAGATTCCCCTATCTTCCAGTCAATGTGACAAGGAATTTTTTAAAATTCTTATATAAGCATGGGAAATTTGGGGGTAACAGACACTTCAGTACACTATGATAGAAGTAGAAATAATAAGAATATAAAGCCTTGCCGGGTACCGTGGCAACGCCTGTAATCCCAGCACTTCGGGATGCCAAAGCAGGCAGATCACTTGAGACCAGGAGTTCAAGACCAGCCTGGCCAACATGGCGAAACCCTGTCTCTGCTGAAAATACAAAAATTAGCTGGGCATGGTGGTGGGCACCTGTAATCCCAGCTACTTGGAAGGCTGAGGCAGAACAGCTTGAACTTGGGAGGCAGAGGTTGCAGTGAGTGGAGATTGCACCACTGCACTCCAGCCTGGGCAACAGAGTGAGGTTTTGTTTCAAAAAAATAAAAATAATGCTGTAAAAATGTGCACTCCTGGCTGGGCTTGCCTGCAATCCCAGCACTTTGGGAGGCCGAAGCAGAAGGATCACGAAGTCAGGAGTTCAAGTCCAGCCTGGCTAACATAGTGAAATACCATCTCTACTAAAAATACAAAAATTAGCCAGGCATGGTGGCCCATGCCTGTAGTCCCAGCTACTCGGGAAGTTGAGGCAAGAGAATCACTTGAACCCGGGAGGTGGAGGTTGTTGTGAGCCGAGATCATGTCACTGCACTTGGGCAATAGAGCTTGGGCAACAGAGTAAGGTTTCATCTCAAAAAAAAAAAAAGAAAGTGCACTTCCTAAAACCGTTAGGTGAAATACTAATGACAAACTATATGAATGCTTTAGGCTAAGATCTAAACCCACTGATTGATTTAACATCGGTAAAACAATGACAGCCAGATATTACAGGCTTCTTAATGAGATGCAATAGAAAGAATACAGTACTGTCTCTGAAGTAATTTTGCCTAAGTGTCAAAGCTGAAACTGGTCAAACCTCTGGCTCTAACTACCAGTGTATAAAAAATGCTGAGGGCAGGGGAACATATTAAATGACACCACCAGGATGTGGAAATTCTCCAGGACAAAAGGCATAGTTTTTTCAATAAATTCAAATAAATAAATATGTGGACCATATTTATGGTCAACATAATAAATAAATAAATATGTTGAGAATTTGGACTCTCAACTTGTTCAAATGCTTTTTTTAAAAAAATGTGAAGTAATTGGAGACATTTACTAATCGATGGTGTTAAATAATTAATGTTAATTTTTTAGGTGCGGTAATATTGTGATTATGTTTGGGGGGGAAAAAAGACCAAGGGGTGATACGGTTTGGCTGTGTCCCCACCTAAATCTCAATTTGAATTGTAGCTCCCATAATTCCCACATGCTGTTGTGGGACGGACCTGCTGGGAAATCATTTGAATCACGGGGGCGGTTTCCCCGGTACTGTTCTCGTAGCAGTGAATGAGTCTCACGAGATCTGATGGGTCTATCAGGTGTTCGGCTTTTGCATCTTCCTCATTTTCTCTTGCCGCTGCCACGTAAGAATGCCTTTCACCTCTCGACATGATTCTCAGGCCTCCGCAGCCGTGTGGAACCGTAAGTCCAATTATATCTCTTTTTCTTCCCAGTCTCAGGTATATCAGCAACGTCAAAACGGACTAAAACACAGGGTAAGTGTGCCATATTTTTTAGAGATTCTGTTGAAGTGTGTATTAACTACATTACGACATGGTGGAGTTTTTCTTTCAAATAACCCAGCAGGGTGTGGGGTATGGAGTGGGGAGGGATAGAAGAAACAAAACTTGACAGTTTGTTGACCCCTGAAGCTCATTCATGGGTATACGTGAGTTCATCATACCATTGTCTCTACTTCTCTATAAGTTTGAAACACTCCAAACACCGTTGGTGCATACTTTTATAAGAAAACTATAAAGACAATGGTTGAGTAAACAAATATTTGTTACACTGGCTGTTCAGAGAACAGAGAAAGGAACCAGTACTGTAGAAGGGAACAGAAGGAAATTGTACTTTATCAGCACTACTTAATGCATTCACTTTAAAAACCATTAGTGAATATTCGTTACTCAATCTTATGACCTATGCAAAAGAAAGTTATACTTTTAATTTTAGCAGAAAAGAATAAAGTAATATTATAAAATGGAAAATTTATTTTGTATAGGGCCTCAGAGTTTGCAAAGCTCTTGCACGTTCGTTACGTAACTTGGAACACAAATGATATTTTCCACTTCTTCAAACCAGCCTGTGATACTTTGAAAAAAGCAGCTGGTGTTATTCTATATCTACATATGGAAACTGAGGCTTACCACAGGTCACAGAGATGGCACAATGAAATGTCTATTAATTCAGCTGTCTCTGTGTAATATGAGAGAAATTCCTGATTTATGGCATTGCCATTGAGCAAGCTGCTGTCCATTATTCGCTAATTCTACCATGAGTTGTTTCAAAATAGGATAAAGAGTAAAGTGTTTAGGGCTGGGCCCAGTGGTTCATGCCTGTAATCCCAGCACTTTGGGAGGCCAAGGCAGGTGGATCACCAGAGGTCAGGAGTTTGAGACCAGCCTGGTCAACATGGTGAAACCCCATTTCTACTACAAATACAAAAATTAGTTGGGTGTGATTGTGGGTGCCTGTAAATCTTACTCAGGAGGCTGAGGCAGGAGAATTGATTGAACCTGGGAGGTGAAGGTTGTGGTGAGCCAAGATCATACCACTGCACTCCAGCCTGGGCAACAGAAAGAGACTCTGTCTTAAAAAAAAAAAAAAAAAAAAAAAAAAAAAAGTAACATATTTAAATAAAATGAAAATATTTTTTGACTTTCAAGTAAGGATTTCTTAAGACACAAAAAAGTAAAATGCACAAAGAAAAAATTGATCAATTTGACATGAAAAATAACTACAGAATGGAAAGACTTTTCTAGTTTCTAGTCACAAACTAGAAAAAGATATTTATAATGCATCTAACAAGAAATTGGTATCCAGAATATATGTGTAAATCACTAGAAACCAATAGAAAATAGCTTAAGAGAAAAACAGGCAAAGAGCACAAGATGGCATTGCACCCAAGAGCCAGAAAATGATCAATAAATACTTCAAAGAAACACCTGCTTCATTAGTTGTCAAAGATAGTTGCAAGATAGGTGCTTTGTGCAGTACTTATTTAGAAATGAGACATAAAAGTTACTACACAGTTATAAATGCAGATTTCATGTTCCAATATTGGTAAAGTGTTACCCTCATTTGAACTGCCAAGACTCCCCCACCCCTTTTTTAAGATCTTATTTTTTTAGAGGAGTTTTAGGTCCACTGCAAAATTGAGAGGAAGTTACAGAGATTTCCCATATACCTTCTGACCCCACACATAAACACCCTTCCATCATCAGCATTCCACCAGTGTGGTACATTTGTTACAATTGATGAACCTACCTTGGCACATCATGATCATCAAAAATTTATAGTTTAAGCACTCCAGCCTGGGCAACAGAGCAAGAGTCTGTCTCAAAATAAAAAAATAAAAAATAAATTTATAGTTTAAGCCAGGCGCCATGGTTCACGCCTGTAATCTCAGCCCTTTGGGAGGCTGACATGAGCAGATCACCTGAGGTCAGGAGTTCGAGACCAAACTGGACAACATGGTGAAACCCCATCTCTACTAAAAATACAAAAATCAGCCAGGCATGGTGGTGTGCTCCTGTAATCTGAGCTACTCAGGAGGCTGAGATAGGAGAGTAGCTTGAACCTGGGAGGTGGAGGTTACAGTGAATCCAGATCATGTCACTGCACTCTAGCCTGGGTTACAGAGTAAGACTGTCTCAAAAAAGAAAAAAGAAATCATAGTTTACATTAGGGTTCACTCTTGGTGTTGCACATTCTATGTGATTGGAGAATGCTACATATCCATCATTATGGTATCATACAGAGCATTTTCACTGCCCTAAAAATCCTCTGTGTTTCAGCTATTCATCCTTCCTCCATCCCCTCCCCAACCCCTGGCAATCACTGATCTTTTTACTGTCTTCATATTTTGCCTTTTCCAAATGTCATATAATTGGAATCATATAGTATGTAGCCTTTTCAGATTCACTTCTTTCAGTTAGTAATATGCATTTAAGGTTCCTCAATGTCTTTTCATGGCACTAAAGGAAATTCACTATGTGGCCAGGCATGGTGGCTCATGTCTGTAGTCCCAGCACTTTGGAAGGCCGAGGTGGTCAGATTGCTTGGGCCCAAGATTTCAAGACCAGCCTGGGCAACATGAAAACCCATCTCTATTAAAAAAATATATACAAAGATTAGTCAGGCATGGTAGTGCACACCTGTAGTCTTAGCTACTTGGGAGGTTGAGATGGGAGGATGACTTGAACCCAGGAGACTGAGGCTGCAGTGAGCTGAGACTGTGCCATTGCACTTTAGTCTAGGTGACAGAGCAAGACTGTCAAAAGAAAAAAAAAGAGAGAAAAGAAAGAAAAAAGAATGAAAAGAAAATTCACTGTCTGGTTGTATTATAGTTTATTTATACACTCACCTACTGAAAGACATATTGGTTGCTTCCAAGTTTTGTCAATTATGAATAAAGCAACTAAAAACATTTGTGTGACAGTTTTTGTTTGAACATAAGTTTTCAACTCCTTTAGGTAAATACCAAGGAGTGTAATTGCTGGATCATATGGTTAAGAATATGTTTAATTTTGTAAGAACCTCCAGACTGTCTTCCAAAGTGGCTGTAACATTTTGCATTCCACCAGCAACAAATGAGAATTTTTGTTGTTCCACATCTATGTCAGCATTTGGTATTGTCAGTGTTCTAGATTTTGGCCATTCTAATAGAAGTGTAGTGGTAGCTCACGGTTGTTACTAGTGTGCATTTTCCTGGTGACAAATGATGTGGAGCATTTCTTATATGCTTATATGCTTATATGCTTATTTCCCATCTGTATATCTTTTTTGGTGAAGTAGTTGTTAAAGTCTTTTAGCTCGTCTTAAAATTGGTTTATTTGTTTTCTTATTGTTGAGTTTTAAGGGTTCATTGTATATTTTGGATAACAGTTTTTTTTATCAGATGTGTCTCTTGCAAATATTTTTTCCCAGTCTGTGACTTGTCCTCTCATTCTCTTGACATTATGTTTGTAGAGCAGAAGTTTTTAATTTTAATGAAGTATAGTTTATCAATTATTTATTTCATGGATCATGCCTTTGTTGTTGTGTCTAAAAAGTCAACGTCAAACCCAAGGTCATCTAGGGTTTTCTCCTTTGTTATCTTCTTGAAGTTTTAAAGTTTTGCATTTACACTTAGATCTATGATACATTTTGAGTTCATTCTTATGAAGGGTGTAAGTCTAGATAATTATTATTATTTTTTTTGCATTTGGACATTTGGTTCCAGCACCATCTGTGGAAAAAAACATCTTTGCTCCATGTTATTACCTTTACTTCTTTCTCAAGATCATTTGACTCTATTTATGTATATTTATTTCTGGACCTCTGTTTTGTTCTATTGGTGCACTTATCTATTCTTTTGCCACTACCACATTGTCTTGATTACTGTAGCTTTGTAGTAACTCTTGAATTGGGTACTGTCAGTCTTCCACCTTTGTCCTTCCACTTCAACATTGTATTAGTTATTCTGGGTCTTTTGCTTCTCTATATAAATTTTAGAATCAGCCCAGATGTGAGGCTCATGCCTGTAATCCCTGCACTTTGGGAGGCCAAGGCAGACAGATCACCTGAGGTCAGGAGTTCCAGACCAGCCTGGCCAACATGGTGAAACCCTGTCTCTACTAAAAATACAAAAATTAGCTGAGCCTGGTGGTGGGCACCTGTAATCCCAGCTACTCAGGAGGCTGAGGCAGGAGAATCGCTTGAACTTGGGAGGCGGAGGTTGCAGTGAGCCCAGATCATGTAATTGCACTCCAGCCTGGGAAACAAGAGTAAAACCCCATCTCAAGAACAACAACAAAAATTAGACTCAGTTTGCTGATTGTTATAACCTTAGGTTATAATTTTTGAAGTGATACATTCTCTGATAAACATCACTTATTTATGCATACTTAGTGTTCCTTCCCACAGGAGAATTGTACACACTGATTTTTGAAGTTACGTGTGGCCATGTGACTTGAATAATGGGCTAGGATTTAGCTGTGATTGCATTGAACCTATAGAGCAAGTTGGGAAGAACTAACATCTTGAAAATATTGTCTTCCTATCCATGAACATGAAGTGTCCCTCTATTTATTTAGTTCTTATATTTCATTCACCAAAATACTGTAGTTTTCCTCATATAGGGCCTATACATATTTTGTTAGATTTAGTCCTAAGCCTTTCATTTTTGGGGAGTGCTAATATAAATGATAATGTGTTTAAAATTTCAAATTCCACTTTTTCATTGCTGGAATATAGGAAAGCAGTAGACTTTTGTGTATTAACCTTGTATCCTGAAGTTTTTCTATAATCACTTTTTACTTCCAGGAAGTTTTCCTTTGTCAATTCTTTTGGATTTTCTGCATATACAACCACCTGATCTGTGCACAAAGACAGTTTTATTTCCTCCTTCCCAATCTGTATACCTTTTATTTTATTTTCTTGTCCGATTGCATAAGTTAGAACTTCCTCTGTGATATTAAAGAGTACTGGCAAGATTCTTTCCTTGTTCTTGATCTTCATGGGAAAGTTTCCGGTTTCTCACCATTAAGCATGTTAGCTGTAGGTTTGTCATGAATATTCTTTATCAACTTAGGAAGTCTCCTTCTATTCTTTTCTTACTAGTAACTCTCTTATTGAGAGTTTTTATCATGAATGAATGTTGGGTTTTGTCAAATGCTTTTTCTGCATCCATTAATATGGTCATATGAGTTTTCATTTTTAGCCTGTTGATGTAATGGATTACATTAATGGATTTTTGAATGTTGAGCCAATGTTGCACACCTGGGACAAATCCTGCTTGGTTGTGGCATGTAAGTCTTTTTATACATTATTGAATTCTATTTCCTAGTATTTTGTTGAGGATATTTGCATCTCCTAATATGTTCATGAGTGATATTGACCTGTAGTTTTCTTTTCTTGTAATGTCTTTGTCTGGTTTTGGTGTTAGAGTAATGCTGCCCTCATAGAATGAATTAGGAAGTATTCCCTCTGCTTCTATCCTCTGAAAGAGATTATAAAGAATTGGTATAACTTCTTCCTCAAATGTTTGACTTACTTGTCCAGTGAACTCATCTGGGCCTGGTGCTTTCTGTTTTGGAAGGTTGTTAATTATTGATTAAATTTCTTTAATAGATATTGACCTATTCATATTTTCTCATTTTTCTCATATGAGTCAACCCTTTTTTAAATGTTCAAATACTCTTAGGTTACAATTATTTGAGGTGACATGTTCTCTGATAAACATCACTTATTTATGCATATTTAGTGTTCCTTCCCACTGGAGAATTGTACACATCTGTTTTTTAAAACATATGTTATTGCGTTTTAGGTTTTGGGTACATGTGAAGAACATACAGGATTGTTGCATAGGTGCATGTATGGCAATGTGGTTTGCTGCCTACCTCCCCATCACCTATATCTGGCATTTCTCCCCATGTTATCCCTCCCCAACTCCTCAGCCCCCACTGTCCCTCCTCTTGTTCCCCCCCACAGACCTCAGTGTGTGATGCTCCCCTCCCTGTGTCCATGTGTTCTCATTGTTCAACACTCACCTATGAGTGAGAACATGCAGTGTTTGATTTTCTATTGTGTCAGTTTGCTGAGAATGATAGTTTCCAGGTTCATCCATGTCCCTACAAAGGACACGAACTCATCGTTTTTTATGGCTGCATAGTATTCCATGGTGTATATGTGCCACATTTGCCCTGTCCAGTCTATCATCACTGGGCATTTGGGTTGGTTCCAGGTCTTTGCTATTGTAAACTGTGCCACAGTGAACATTTGTGTGCATGTGTCCTTATAATAGAATGATTTATAATCCTTTGGGTATATACCTCGTAATGGGATTTCTGGGTCAAATGGAATTTCTATTTCTGGGTCCTTGAGGAATCACCACACTGTCTTCCACAATGATTGAACTAATTAACACTCCCACCAACAGTGTAAAAGTGTTTCTATTTCTCCACATCCTCTCTAGCAACTGTTGTTTCCAGATTTTTTAATGATCACCATTCTAACTGGCGTGAGATGGTATCTCAATGTAGTTTTGATTTGCATTTCTCTAATGACCAGTGATGATGAGCATTTTTTTCATGTTTGTTGGCCTCATATATGTCTTCTTTTGAAAAGTGTCTGTTCATGTCCTTTGCCCACTTTTGAATGGGCTCGTTTGTTTTTTTTCTTGTAAATCTGTTTTAGTTCTTTGTAGATTCTGGATATTACCCCTTTGTCAGATGGGTAGATTGCAAAATTTTTTTCCCATTCTGTTGGTTGCCAATTGACTCTAATGATTGTTTCTTTTGCTGTGCAGAAGCTCTAGAGTTTAGTTAGATCCCATTTGTCTATTTTGGCTTTCGTTGCCAATGCTTTTGGTGTTTTAGCCATGAAGTCCTTGCCTATGCCTATGTCCTGAATGGTTTTGCCTAGGTTTTCTTCTAGGGTTTTTATGGTGTTAGGTCTTATGTTTAAGTCTTTAATCTATCTGGAGTTAAATTTTATCTGGTTAAGCAAGTTTCCATCTATTTCTAAATTTCTAGGAATTTTTTAAATCATTAGTGGATATTGAATTTAATACATGCTTTTTTGGCAACTAACAAGGAGATTATAAAATTTTTCTCCTTTTTCTATTAAAGCAATCAGTTACATTCCTTGATTTTGTGTTGGCAAAGCATGCATGCCTACTCAGAATTGTTCATCTACTCGTAAAGTATTACCTTGTTTATGTTGTTGGATTTTACTTGCTAAATATTTAGTTAAGAATATTTGAATCTATGTTCATAAGAGTGAATGATCTGCTACTGCACTTCTGTGAAAGAGTTTGTTGCAAAATTGTTATATTTATTCCTTCAATGTCTGGCAGTATTCAGAGGTGAAGCCATCTGTTGCCAGGGATTTCTTTCCGGAAAGAAATATTCAATTTTATGCATATCAGAATATTCATGTATATCAGAATATTTATATATCAGCATATACAGAAATTTTGTATGTCATAATTTACAGATATCTATAAAATGTGTAAGAATGATCATTTTTTATTCCATAATTTGCGTTTCCCTCTCTTTTTGTCTTTATCAGTTTTTCAAGATTTAATAGGTTTTATTAATCTTAAATCACTCTTAGGTTTGTTGATTGTTTTCCCACAGTATGCTTTTTTTCTTTTTGTGTGTGTGTGTGTGTGTGATATATGCTCTTATATTTATTATTTATTTTCTTTTCCTTTCCATGGGCTTGCCTGGTGCTTTTTTGCTTTTTGAAATATAATTTTAAATAATTGATTTCAGAATTTTTCCTTTTCTGATATGTGCACTTAATGCTATATATTTTTATATAAGTACTTATTTTCATCCCATAAATATTGGTAAGTAGCCTTCATTATTTGGCTTAAAACATTTTCTAGTTTCTCTTTTGGATTTTTTTCTTGGATCCATAGAATATTTAGAATTGTATTAACTTCCATATAGTTGGGGTTTCTATAATTATCTTTCTGTTAGCAATTTCTAGCTTAATTCCATAGTGGTTTAAAAATATAGTATAATTAATTTCAATGTTTTGTCAGAGCATACAGCTATTATGTAAAGTACTTTTACCCTAACAACCTTCATTTAATCTAATTTCTGCCTGAAAACTTGTATTTAATATTCACCCCCAATCTCATTGTCAATTTATATGCAGACATTTTGTATCGTGGGATCTTGTTTCGATTTGCGTCTCCCTAATGACAAATACTGTTGAGCTCTTTTCATAGGTTTATTTGCCATTTGTACATCTTCTTTGGTGAGACGTCTGTTCAGTTCTTTTGCTCAGCTTTTATTTATGTTGTTTTCTCATTGCTAAATTTTAATAGTTTTTTCTACATTTTGAATATTAGTTCTTTATCAGATATGAATATTTTACAAATATTTTCTCCCAATCTGTGACTTGCCTTTTCATTTTATTAACAGTCTCTTTGACAGAGGATAAGTTTTTAATTTTAATAAAGTCCAACGTAAGTTTTTCTTTCTTTCATGAATTGTGCTTTCGGTATTGTGTGTAAAAACTCTTCACCAAACAAAGGTTACTAGATTTTCTCCTATGTTTCCATTTGGATATTTATAATTTTGTATCTTACATTTAGATATATAATCCACTTTGAATTAACTTTTGTGAAAGAGCCTAAAGTTCACGCCTAGGTTCACATCTTTCTTACAGATGTTAATTGTCCAAGCTGTTTGTTGAGTAAGTCTTTTCTCCATCGAATTGCCTTTGCTTCTTTGTCAAAGAACAGTTGATTACATTTGCATGGGTCTATTCTTGGCTTTTTAATTCTGTTCCATTGATCCATGTGTCTATCTATTCTTCCACTAATCCCATGCTATCTTGATTAGTACAGCTTCATAGTAAATCTTGAATTCAGATATTGTGGATCTTCCAAGTTTTTCTTCTTCAGTATTGTGTTAGCCACCCTAGGTATTTTGCCTTTCAATATAAGCTTTAAAGTCAGTTTGTCAACAACTACAATGTAATTTTCTGCGATTTTTATTGAGATTGTGTTTATAGAACAAATTGGGAAGGACTGATATGTTAGGAATATTGTATGTTCCAGTCTATGAACATAGACTATTTCTTTGTTTACTTATATCTTGTTTTATTTCTTTTATCAGAGTGAAATTGTCAGCTTATCTCAGAAATTTTCTCCCATCTGGAATTTTGGCTCATATACTCTCTTTTGTTTCCATAGCTCTCTGACAGGTATTTAAATATTATTGATAATTTTTCTGTTTCTGTTTCTCTCTAGTTGTTGCAGTTGGTCAACCCAGAAGCAGGAAATGACTTATATTTTCATTTAGAAATATATACATATTTACCTGCACCTTTCTTCAGTAAACAGTGGCACACTATATACATTTTTTTCTGCAAATTGTTTCTTCCCCACTTTATAGTAACTCCTGGAGATCATTTCACACTATATGTAAATATTCCTCATTTCTTTTTACAAGTAGATGTACCATATTGTGTTCACTAGTTGTTTCCAGTCTTTTGATAGAGAGTACAACATTGAAAACCTTGTTTAAAGGTTTTAATTTTCTGATGGACAAAAACCATCACATTAAATTTATTTTTATTGCTCAGAAAATTTTGTTTGTATTGTTGTTTTTGTTCTTGGAAACGTATGGAAGTCTTCTTGTGGCCTACCATATGGTCAATTTTCATGTGTACTTGAAAAATTGGAATATTGTGTGTTAAGAGTTCAGAGTCAGTGATAGATCAACAAATCCTAGTTTATTAAATGTTTAGTCAATTTCTTCTGTTTTGAAAAGACAAAGTTAAAATGTCTACTATTCATGTGATTCTATTTTCTTTTGCATCTACTGAAGTTTCTGCTTTTCAACATTACTATTTTATTGTCAGGTTCAAGAATATGAGTAACCATTATATATTCATTGTGAATTACACAGTCATTACATAAAATAAAATATCCTTTGTTGTTTCTCTTAATCCTTTTTATGTGACTTTTACTTCATCAGGTATCAAGATTGTGACTTTTACTTTCTTTTTCTTTGTTTTTGTTTTTGTTTGAGATGGAGTCTCACTCTGTTGCCCAGGCTGAAGTGCAGTGGTGTGCTCCTGGCTCACCACAACCTCAGCCTCCCAGGTTTAAGTGATTCTCCTGCCTCAGCCTCCAGAGTAGCTGGGATTACAGGTGTGAGCCACCACACCTGGCTAATTTTTTATATTTTTAGTAGAGACAGGGTTTCACCATGTTAGCCAGGCTAGTCTTGAAATCCTGACCTCGTGATCCTCCCACTTTGGCCTACCAAAGTGCTGAGATTATAGGCGTAAGCCACCATGCCCAGCTTTACTTTCTTTTTATTTACATTAATTAATAGGTTTTTGCCCATTGATTCTGTTGTTGTTGTTATCACTCAGTATTTCTTTGTTTTAGGTGTGTCCTTTGTATACAACTTATTATTTGATTTAGTTTTGCTAGCCAACCTAAAAAGTTATGTCATTTTATATTTGTAAAAGATATATATGTGTCATATTATTTATTTCATGTCCCATAATGTCGATTGTATATGTGTGTATAATATGGCCAGTTTCATATATAGGTATATGTATACGTAAAGTATATATATATATAGTTTAAGTTCTGAGGTACAAGGGTACAAGTGCAGAATGTGCATGTTTGTGTATACGTTGGTATACACGTGCCATGGTGGTTTGCTGCACTCATCAACCTGTGGTCTACATCAGGTATTTCTCCTAATGCTATCCCTCCCCTAACCCCCCACAGACCCCAGTGTGTGATGTTCCCCTCCCTGTGTCCATGTGTTCTCATTGTTCAACTCCCTCTAATGAGTGAGAACATGTGATGTTTGGTTGTCTGTTCTTGTGTCAGTTTGCTGAGAATGATGGTTTCCAGTTTCATCCATATCCCTGCAAAGGACATGAACTCATCATTTTTTATGACTGCATAGTATTCCGTGGTGTATGTGCCGCATTTTCTTTATCCAGTCTATCATTGATGGGCATTGGTTCCAAATCATTGCTATTGTGAACAGTGCCACAATAAACATACATGTACATGTGTCTTTATAGTAGAATGATTTATAATCCTTTGGGTATATACCCAGTAATGGGATTGCTGGGTCAAACAGAATTTTTATTTCTAGATCCTTGAGGAATCGCCACACTGTCTTCTACAATGGTTGAACTAATTTACACTTGCCGCAACACTGTAAAAGCCTTCCTAGTTCTCCACATCCTTTCCAGCATCTGTTATTTTCTGACTTTTTAATGATGGCCATCCTAACTGGCATGAGATGACATCTCAGTGTGGTTTCAATTTGCATTTCTCTAATGGACAGTGATGATAAGCTATTTTTTTTTTTCCTAGAGACAGAGTCTTGCTCTGTTGCCCAGGCTGGAGCACTGTGGCATGATCTCGGCTCACTGCAACCTCTGTCTCCTGGGTTCAAGTGAGTCTCCTGCCTCAGCCTCCTGAGTAGCTGGGACTACAGGCATGCACCACCACACTCGGCTAATTTTTTTGTTTTTTTAATAGAGACGGGGTTTCACCATGTTGGCCAGGATGGTCTCAGTCTCTTGACCTTGTGATCCACCTGCCTTGGCCTCCCAAAGTGCTGGGATTACAGGTGTGAACCACCATGCCCAGCTGATGAGGAGCTTTTTTTCATGTTTGTTGGTGCATAAATGTCTTCTTTTGAGAAGTGTCTGTTCATATCCTTCACCAAATTTTTGATGGGGTTGTTTGCTTTTCTGTTGTAAATTTGTTTAAGTTCTTTGTAGATTCTAAATATTAGCCCTTTGGCAGATAGATACATGGCAAAAATTTTCTCCCATTCTGTAGGTTGCCTGTTCACTCTGATAATCGTTTCTTTTGCTGCGCAGAAGCCCTTTACTTTAATTAGATCCCATTTGTCAATTTTGGCTTTTGTTGCCACTGCTTTTGGTCATTGTTTTAGTTATGAAGTCTTTGCCCATGCCTATGTCCTGAATGGTATTGCCTAGGTTTTCTTCTAGGGTTTTTATGGTTTTAGGTCTTAACATTTGAGTCTTTAATCCATCTTGAGTTAATTTTTGTACAAGGTATAAGGAAGGGATCCAATTTCAGCTTTCTGCATAGGCTAGCAGGTTTTCCCAACACCATTTATTAAATAGGGAATCTTTTCCCCAATGCTTGCTTTTGTCAGGTTTGTCAAGATGGTTATAGGTGTGTGGTGTTATTTCTGAGGCCTCTGTTTGTTCCATTGGTCTATATATCTGCTTTGGTATCAATATTATGCTGTTTTTGTTACTGTAGTCTTGTAGTATAGTTTGAAGTCAGGTAGCGTGATGCCTCCAGCTTTGTTGTTTTTGCTTAGCATTGTCTTGGCTATGCGGGCTCTTTTTTGGTTTTATGTAAAATTTAAAGTAGTTTTTTCTAATTCTATGAAAAATGTCAATGGTAGTTTGATGAGAATAGCATTGAGTCTATAAATTACATTGGGCAGTATGGCCATTTTCACGATATTGATTCTTCCTATCCATGAGCATGAAATCTTTTTCCACTTGTTCGTGTCCTCTCTTATTTCCTTGAGCAGTGGTTTGTAGTTCTCCTTGAAGAGGTCCTTCGCATCCCTTGTTTGTTGTGTTTCTAGGTATTTTATTCTCTTTGTAGCAATTGTGAATGGGAGTTCACTCATGATTTGGCTCTCTATTATCAGTGTATAGAAATGCTTGTGATTTTTGCACACCAATTTTGTGTCCTGAGACTTTGCCGAAGTTGCTTATCAGCTTAAGGAGATTTGGGGCTGAGACGATGTGTTTTCTAAATATATAATCATAACATTTACAAACAGAGACAACTTCCTCTTTTCCTAATTGAATATCCTTTATTTCTTTCTCTTACCTGATTGCCCTGGCCAGAACTTCCAATAATATATTGAATAGGAATGGTGAGAAAGGGCATCCTTGTCTTGTGCTGGTTTTCAAAGGGAATGCTTCCAGCTTTTGCCCATACAGTATGATATTGGCTATGGATTTGTCATAAATCTTATTGTTTTGTGATATGTTCCATCAGTACCTAGTTTATTGAGAGTTTTTAGCATGAAGGGCTGTTGAATTTTGTTGAAGGCCTTTTCTGCATCTATTGAAATAACCATGTGGTTGTTATCATTGGTTCTGTTTATGTGATGGATTATGTTTGTAGATTTGCATAAGTTGAACCAGTCTTGCATCCCAAAAATGAAGCCGACTTGATGGTGGTGGATAAGCTTTTTGATGTGCTGCTGGATTCGGTTTGCCAGTGTTTTATTGAGGATTTTCGCATCGATGTTCACCAGTGATATTGGCCTGAAATTTTCTTTTTCTTGCTGTGTCTCTGCTAGGTTTTGGTATCAGGATGATGCTGGCCTCATAAAATAATTTAGGGTGGATTCTCTCTTTTTCTATTGTCTGGAATAGTTTCTGGAGGAATGGTACCAGCTCCTCTTTG
This sequence comes from Cacajao melanocephalus, assembly GCA_963573385.1. Lineage (NCBI taxonomy): Eukaryota > Metazoa > Chordata > Mammalia > Primates > Pitheciidae > Cacajao > Cacajao melanocephalus. Next base: position 66,543 of record CAUYLG010032909.1, read on the forward strand.
TACTTCTCATAGAATTCAGCTGTGAATCCATCTGGTCCTGGACTTTTTTTGGTTGGTAGGTTATTAGTTGCTGCCTCAATTTCAGAACTTGTTATTGGTCTATTCAGGGATTTGACTTCTTCCCGGTTCAGTCTTGGGAGGATGTATGTGTCCAGGAATTTATCCATTTCTTCTAGATTTTCTAGTTTATTTACATAGAGGTGTTTATAGTATTCTCTGATGAGAGTTTGTATTTCTGTGGGATCACTGGTGACATCCCATTTATCACTTTTATTGCATCCACTTGATTCTTCTCTCTTTTCTTCTTTATTAGTCTGGCTAACAGTCTATCTATTTTGTTGATCTTTTCAAAACACCAGCTCCTGGATTCATTGATTTTTTGAAGGGTTTTTTGTTTCTCTACCTCCTTTGGTTCTGCTCTGATCTTAGTTATTTGTTGTCTTCTGCTAGTGTTTGCATTTTGTTTGCTGTTGCTTCCCTAGTTCTTCTAATTGCGATGTTAGGATGTCAATTTTAGATCTTTCCTGCTTTCTCTGGTGGGTATTTCATGCTATAAATTTCCCTCTACACACTGCTTTAAATGTGTCCCAATAATTCTGGTATGTTGTGTCTTTGTTCTCATAGGTTTCAAAGAACTTCTTTATTTCTGCCTTAATTTTGCTATTTACCCAGTAGTCATTCAGGAGCAGGTTGTTCAGTTTCCATGTAGTTGTGAGGTTTTGAGTGAGTTTCTTACTCCTGAGTTCCAGTTTGATTGCACTGTGATCTGAGAGACTGTTATAATTTCCTTTCTTTTGCATTTGCTGAGGAGTATTTTACTTCCAATCATGTGGTCAATTTTAGAATAAGTGTGATGTGGTTCTGAGAAGAATGTGTATTATGTTGATTTAGGGTGCAGACTTCTGTAGATGTCTATTAGGTCTGCTTGGTCCAGAGCTGGGTTCAAGTCCTGGATATCCTTGTTAATTTTATGTCTCTTTGATCTGTCTAATATTGATAGTGGGGTGTTAAAGTCTACCACAATTATTGTGTGGGAGTCTAAGTCTTTAAGAACTTGTTTTGTTAATCTGGGTACTCCTGTATTGGGTGCATATATTTTTAGGATAGTTAGCTCTTCTTGTTGCATTGATCACTTTACAATCATTTAATGCCCTTCTTTGTCTCTTTTGATTTTTGTTGATTTAAAGTCTGTTTTATCAGAGACTAGGTTTGCAACACTTCTTTTTTATGTTTTGCATTTGCTTGGTAAATATTCCTCCACCCCTTTATTTTGAGCCTATGTGTGACTTTGCACGTGAGATGGGTCTCCTGAGTACAACACACTGATGGGTCTTGATTCTTCATCCAATTTGCCAGTCTGTGTCTTTTAATTGGGGGATTTAGCCTGTTTACATTTAAGGTTAATATTGTTATGTGTGAATTTATGCTTGTCATTATGATGCTAGCTGGTTATTTTGCCCATTAGTTGATGCAGTTTCTTCATAGCATTGATAGTGTTTACAATTCTGGCCAGTTTCTTACCCCTTTCCTCCTTGACTAATACAATACTGATATTCAGTTTTGTTTCGCTTTTTTCAATTTTTTAATTTTACTTCTTTGATTTTCTTCTTTGGAGACTCTTATAATCATATATCAGATTTTTGTTGCTTATCTTCTGTATCTGTTACTTTCTGTCAAATAATTTTTATGTATTCATTTATTCCCATCTTCTTCTCCTAAGGCATAACTTATGATAGTTCCATATCCTCATGTTTCTTCTAGTTTTGTATTTGTTTCTGAAATAAAAATAGTATTTAATTCTGAAACAAAACATTTGTTTTATATCTAATTATTTCCTGACTTCTGGTAGCTGTCTTTTAAATATTTTTTTGAACCATCTAATATCTAAATTTTTTAAATCAAGACTTATACTATTATTTTATATCATCTATCATTTTCTTAATATTTTAGCAAAATTATATTATTAAGTTATATCTTTTACCTATTTTATGGAGTTGTTAATTATCTGTGAAGACATTATTTGGTTTCTTATTTCCTTTTTTGAAAATATAACTTTCTGTGAGATTTGAAAACACTTCTACTTCTTCTATTTAAGTGAGATGAGTTTTATTCTTAAAAGGAAGGTAGGCACTGGGATGATTTCCTTAAAGTCCTTAGTATAGGAGCTCTCTCTTCTACAATTTCTGCAAAAAGTTCAAAACTTTGCAAGACCTGGTTTTTTTCTCCCATCCCACTTTTCTATTTGAATCTTTTCTTTTCTTTCCTTTGACCCCTTTGTCCCATTTTCCCTTGATTTCTATTGTGCTCCTTGGTTAAGACTCATCTTGGAAGAGAGTATTTTGGTTGGTCTGAGACTGCACAGGGCCCAGAGCCCTCCATTAGTCACATGACATTCCTATGGCCTCTTTACTCATCCTTGGATTAGAACCTGCAAAAGACCCTTCCCACTTTTTTTGGCTGGCTTCAGAATCACCTATGACTCATCCAGTAACATATGTTTATGATTTAGGGATTTTCTAGTTGTAAAAGTTGTTGAAGTCTCTTTACCCTCCTTCTACTATCACAAACACCATTCTAATGCCAGGAGAATCTTGCCCCATTTGGCAGTTTGTCCTCACCTACTAGTATTCTGAGATGTGTGGGAATATCTTCTCACCAAGTATTGGGATAAAAGCTGTCTGAGGCATTTTGGTTTTTCTGTCCTGGGCATCCAATGGCTATTCAGATGAGTGACCCAATACACTACACTCACAAAGTCCTAACTTCTACAATTCTCTAGGAGTCTCAGCTCCATCCCACTTCAAGTGATTACACCAATGGCAAAACCTGTTTAGCGCCCAGAAATGCCTTATGGCTAAAGTTGCAAATTATGTGATATTTGCATCTTTCTAACTCTCTAGCATCCACACTCCTCCACAGCTGTGGTTTAAGCTTTCAGAGACCACCAGGCTGCTGTTCTCTCCATATTCTCCCAGTTAGTCTTCTTTCTCTCTCCCTTTCTCCCACCCCCTCCTTCCTTTCTTCCATTCTCACTGTCAATCTCTCTTTCAAACAGGCTTAATTTATTCTTTTTCCAACCTGAGCTTTCATGATCTTCATGATCACCTGATTTTTTTTTAAATTACCATCATCCCCATGTCTCTCATATGACTGTCCTATTGGTGAATTAATTCATCCAGTATGAATCCTATCTGGATCAATCCCTATCTCATCTGTAGCTTTACACCAAGGCTACAGATCATGGGTAGACTGGAAATTCCATGAGAGACATAGCTGCCCTTTGTCTCCAATAACTAACATAAACCTGAACACATCAAGGAGCTAAAAAAGTATCTGTTGGATGACAAGGAGTATTTCACAGTGTAGATAAAGGCCATCATGCAGACGTGGCCTCCACCTCAGCTGGTGTTCCACATCTGTATTGTTATTGCTTTTTGTTTGCCTTTGGTCTATTTCATCTTTTGTTTTTCTCAGTAGTTATTTTAAACTTTCAGTGTTAAAGTAAATCTCTTACCAATGACTCATTATCAAGCAATCTTATTTATTTATTTTTCTACTTATTTATTTGACATACCAAGTACCAGAAACTATGTTTGGCATTGGAGACCCAGTGGTGAGCCAAAGCAGGCATGGTTTGCACCCTCATGGAATTACAATTTAATGGGGAAGACAAACTTTAATCAATTTATCAGGCAAAAATTGCAATTACAATAAGTACTCTGAAGGAAAGAGACTTAGTGTTATGAGACCAACAACCAAACAAGTTGACCTAGGTACCAACATTGCAGAAGGCTTCTCTGCAGCACTCCAACAGGTACGTTGAAATTAACCAGAGGGAGGTGGAGAGTAGCAGAGAGCATTGCATCTAAGTAAAGCAGCACTTTCAAAGCCCTGGGGATTTTCTTCCATTCACATGCCTAACAGAGATTAAAATAGACAGTCAAAGTATGCCAGTTACCTATTTCCCTGGTCTATCCATTAGTCTCTCCTGGCCTTGCTGATAGGAATCTGTCCTGAGACATGGGTGCTTCTCCAAGCCTCTTTACCTCACCTGGTCCCCTCTGATTTCACCACACTTTTTTTTCCCTAACATCTATAGTAACTAAACAGATTCAGCTTTGTAAAACTTGGTGTACCTCTCCAGGCCTCAGTTTTCTCACTTATCACATAAAGGTTTAGATGAAGGGGGCTCCATGGCCATTCTCAGTCCCCACAGCCTCTGAAGGAGTTCTCTTCACTGGCTGGAAGGCGGTGCCCATTTACACAACAGCCCACAAAAAGGGGCATCGATGTCTCAATGCAGACCTGCCACCAAAGCCCTCTGCACTGTGTCATGGGTCTCCTCTGGGCCTACAGCCCCAAAGTCCTCATGACACCTCCTTCTTTCCCAGACACACAGGACAAATCTCGTGTTGACAGAAGTCTGCCAAATATATGCCCATTGGACAGTGGGAAGTGAAGGAGGCCCCTTGGGTACAACTTACTAAACTGAGGGACAGACTGGAGCCAGGCAGAAGGGGACAAATGAAGGAAGGAGTTGTGAGACTCACCTCTGGGCCCTATGAAGGCACATCCAGGGCTGTCCTTGTCCATCAGCTTCTTGGGTTTTCACAATTAATCCCCTGGTTAAAAGGGGAGATGATCCAAGATGGCTGAATAGGAACAGCTCTGGAGTGCAGTTCCCAGTGAGAACGCAGAGGGTGAGTGATCACTGCATTTCCAAATGAATTTTTACTGCCCACAGACCAGGAGATTCCCAGGTAGAAAAGCACCACAAGTCTCCAGCACGGCTGTTTCAGCTGGCACAGTGGATCTCTGCACAAAAACTCACACAAATCTGGGCACTGTTTCAACTGGCACCTGGAACTCCAGGGAGACAGAGTCACTCATTCAACTGAAAAAAACGGTGCTGAAACAGGGAGCCAGGTGATCTGGCTCGGCTGGTCCCACCCCTACAAAGACCAGCAATCTGAAACACTCTGGATTGAGAGTTTCACAGCAAGCACAGCTGGACCCGGGACAGTCCAGCTTTGTCGGGGTAAGGGCATCCACCATTACTGAGGCAGTCCACCACTACAAAGGCAGTCCGCCACTAGCAAGGCAGTCTGCCATTACTGAGGCAGACCACCATTACCAAGGAAGTTCTAACTATACCTCTATAAACAAAACCACAAGGAAGTTCACACAGCAGCTGGGCAGAGCCCACAGCAGCTCAGCAACACCTTTGCTGGCAGACTGTGACTAGGCTACTTCTTTGCTGGGAAGGACATCTCTGAAAAAAGGCAGCAGCACACCAAGAACTTATAAATAAAGCACCACCTTCCCAGAAAGAGCACCTGGGAAAAAAAAGTGGTTATGAGTTCTACTGCAGCAGACTTAAAAATACCTGCCCAGCAGCTCTGAATGGAACAACGGAGCTCACAGCTCAGCACTTGAGCTACTATAAGGGACAGACTGTCTACTCAAGCAGCTCTCTGACCCCCCTATATCCAAAGAGACACTTCATAAAGGAGACCTCAGGCTGACATCTGGCAGCTATCCTTCTGGGACAAAGATAACAGAAGAAACTGACAGCAATCCTTACTGTTCTACAGCCATTACAGGTGAACCCCAGGCAAGCAGGGTCTGGAGTGGACCTCCAGCAGTTCTACAGCAGAGGGTCCTGACTGTTAGAAGGAAAACTAAAAAACAGAAAGAAATAACTTCATCATCAACAAAAAAGATGTCTGTCCACTCAGAGACCCCATCCAAAAGTCACCAACTACAAAAACCAGAGGTAGATAAATCCACAAAGATGGGAAGAAACCAGCGCAAAAAGGATGAAAATGCCAAAAACCAGAACACCTCTCCTCCTCCAAGGGATCACAACTCCTCACCATCAAGGGAACAAGGCTGAATAGAGAACGAGTCTGCTGAATTTACAGAAACAGGCTTCAGAAAGTGGGTAATAACAAACCTCTCTGAGCTAAAAGAATATGTTCTAAGCCAATGCAAAGACACTAAGAACCTTGAAAAAAGGCTTGATGAAATGCTAACA
>CAUYLG010032910.1:0-38324 GCA_963573385.1 Cacajao melanocephalus
GATCTTTTCATAAGCCTTCTTTATGAGACTCTCATGCAGTCTCCATGTTGAGAAGGCCTTCATGGGACCAGAGCAGTATTGCCTGCTCTGCAACCATCCCGCGGTGTTCCCCGGTGTTACTGTGCTCTCAGATGGTCTTCACCTTAGGCCTTCTGTTGCTGCTTGATTTCTGATTAACTGCACCAATAATGTAGTTTAGTTTGGTATATAAACTTCAGTGTACTCTGAACCAAGCAAGCTTATAATTATTTAGCTAGAATTAATATAGGTCTCCCCCTGGCCATCTTGACCCACAGGAGACTGCCCTGCCAGTATTCTCTCACTCAAGTACACAACTCCCTGTGGCCTTTCCTGAAACTATAATTCAGAATGCTAGACTGTGTGCAGCTCAAGTAAATTATAAACCCAGCTCATAGGAGGCTCACCGAGTTCCTTTATGCAGCTCTGCCATGGTGACTCTGGAGCCAGACGCTAGAGAAAAGGGAGCTTCCTGGATGAGACCACCAGTCAGCAGGCTCTGTCATTCTACAGTAACTTAAATTCACATCGCAGTGCCACATGATGAAATGTAATCTGAATCTGTGACTTTGGACAGAACCAAAGTCATCAGTATCAAAACAAGCCCTGATTTGGCCCCTTGTAGTTGACCTCGGTAAGTTGATCAGCAGGTGTTTGACAGTCAGATGAACGGTGAATTTTTTTTAACACCAAGTTAGTCATGCTGTTTGTCCTCCCTGACTGAATGGTTTCTCTAGCTGTTTATGATCTAATCTCCTTCCTAGTTCACATAGTCCTTTTTAAAGGGACTGACATTACTTATACAAACTCTGCATATGGAGTTTAACACACAACTGTGTAGACTCTTGGAAGCATTAAATGCCTTGGTAAAAAGTTAGCTCAAGTCGTTAACTCTATTACCAGCATGAAAAATAAAGTGAATTATCTGGAGCCAAATTAGATGGTGTTCATGGACAGCAGAGCTTGTGGAGTCTTTGTAAGTAGGACAGGGAAGTGCTTTATTTGAAATATTTAAACTTAACATGAGAATAAGAATAAAGAAACATGATTTGTAAGAGTTTATAGCTAGACTTATAGCTAATTATATTCTCAGCTCTCTAGAAACCTGAGGGAATAAGGAGCGGTTCTTGATAGCCAAGTCCCTGATTTAGAAGGGGTAACACTTTTAATTTCCCAGCTTTAAAATGCCCTGTTGTTCCTCTGCCTTAGTGTCACATGCAGTACACATGGCTGGTTTTATATTTTGCTGAAGATTTTAGAGCTGGTGTGTTTTTATTGCTGTCTTTCTTTACCACAGTATTCTGCTTGTTACTTCCTTGTCTTGCCATGTTAATCCTGAATGCTTATGTATCTGTTCTGTTTATTTCTGAGTCTCCCCATCCCCATTTTAACATCTCTTTCCTTGCTTTTTTTTGCTTTCTTATGAAAAGACGTTTCCACTCTGTTAGCTGCTACCCCTCCTCGGCAGCTCATCACAGTGCCTAGCTGCCTCATAATTGGCTCTTAGCAGGGCTGGTTTGCCTCGCAGATTAGAGCTCATGTTAATATTTGGCCCATGACTTAGTTGCAAAGAGTTGACTATATCCTATTTCCTCTGATTTTTCTAAAAATGAAAGACTAGACTAGATGGAAACCTGGGATGGGTCCTGTCTCTGCCTTTTTGGTCTCTGCCTCTGTACACCACGTAAGAGAAAGACATGTTAATCCTCCCAACCTCTTGATTGAACATCAACAAATCAGATGCATGGTTTCCTTGAATGAAATCCTGCATTAGGAAACTTGATTAAGCTGAGAGCACCTAGTCATTGGGTTGGTCACCCTGGCATACATCTCAAAAAACCTGGCAAGGAGGAAAATTGAAATACAAGACAGGAAACTAAGGTAATTGCTTTGCTGTTGTGTTAAATCAAAAATGTCTGTAGTGTTAGGTCCTTGACTTGATATCCTTGTTTTGTAGTATGACCTAAAAACCGAAACAGCTCCTCTTGTTGTTGTGGTTTCCACCACGGGCACCGGAGACCCACCAGACACAGCCCGCAAGTTTGTTAAGGAAATACAGAACAAAACACTGCCGGTTGATTTCTTTGCTCACCTGCGGTATGGGTTATTGGGTAATGGACTCTCTCTTCTGATCTTACTATACTATTATTATCTCTGGTATCTGGATTATTTTTCAAAACTATGAAGTGTGATTATATAGGTTTTCTTTTTAATGTAAATATTGTATATATAGTATATATAAATGTATATAATGTGCTACCTTTTATGACTCTTTCCCCAGAGCCACACCTCTGCAGAACCTCTTGAGCAGCATTTTAATTAAAGCTACACTTCAGATGCAGTCATGAAACATTTTCAGAATAGTAGTGGCTGGGCCTCATCCTACTCCTACTAAAACAGTCTGTGAAGGAACAACTCCTCATGCCATTTCTTTGTTTAGAAAAACAAAATAAAAAACTCTCAAGTGATTTTGATAATTTCTTTAAGAACTATTCTAGAATGATGATTTTCATCCCCTAGCTACACATCAGGATTAGCTAGGGAAGTTTTATTAAATTCTATTACTTAAGCCCACCTCCAGTGATTCTGATGTCATTATTTCAAGGTAGGGCCCTGGCATCGTTATTTTTAAAAGCTCCCAGGTGATTCTAACATGTATCCCAGGTTAAGAAAAACTGACCTAGGACTCTTTGAAGCACAGTTTAAAAATGTTAAAGGATCAAAAGGATCAGATCAGCACAACATGATAGAGGAGAATTGAGGGTCTACATTCCTGACTTGTGACCTGTATTGGCCTATCTTTGAGGATTATTTTTTGGAGACAGTAAGAGAGAATATATACTTGTTTCAAAATCTCTCAAAAAAAGTATAAAGAAAAGACAGAAGCCTATCCCACTATTCTAGTCAATGTTAGGCCCATGTATGGAACCACTCATTTCTCACCCTGTTGTAGAGAAAAAACATGGAGATAACTAAACAACTGAGGAATTTAAGTTTTTTTACCATGAGACATAGAAGCAATTCTTAATTTCCCCAACACAGATACATTTATAGCACATTGTTATTACGATTATTTATATGGCAGGTGTACCTCTGTATCAGGAATCAGTAAACTCTATAAAGGGCCAGATAGTAAATATTTTAGGCTTTGCAGGCCTGCTCAGCTCTGCTGTTATAAATAATATGTACACAAATGGACTTGACTGCCTTTTAATAAACCTTTATTTACAAAGAAAGGCAGTGGGTGGGATTTGGCCCAGAAGCTGTGGTTGGCAGACCCCTGCTCAGGATCAGAAAAATGCACAGATAACTGATATTGTGGTTTTGCAACCTGTCCAATCCTGGTTTTAAGATTTCTATATTTTTACACATTGTCATGGAGATGAAAATGTGAAGTCTTTTCTTCCAACAGTGGCCAATAAGTATCTTGTTTCATTATGTCTGGTACATTTATGTTGTAAAATAAAAGAAAATTGTCTGCATGCATGGTATTACTCAAGGAGAATAAAAGTGAAGCTGTACGTTATTAACTCCATCCATAAGAACATGGAATAGTATTATTTTAGATATTTTATTTACCTATTCTTTATGTCCGTAAATTTAAACCTTACTGTGCAGTAATTATGTATTTGGACTCTTTAGGTCTCGGGAATTCAGAATACACCTACTTTTGCAATGGGGGGAAAATAATTGATAAACGATTTCAAGAGCTTGGAGCCCGGCATTTCTATGACACTGGACATGCAGACGACTGTGTAGGGTAAGGGCTGTGTTCTCTGTTTCTTCCACTAAACTCTCTACACGATGAAAGTTTGTTAATTTATAAAACATGTTGGCTTTTCATTTAACACTGAAAATTTCCTCATGTTTTGCTTTTGTTAGCTGTTTTAGCTTTAGGACCCATAAGGGTCAGCCAGAGCTTGATTTAACTATTTTGCTGATTTTCTTTTGTGTCTGTCTCATCCTTCTCAGTATATGCTAATGGCAAGAGTTAGAAAAGGTGCCCAGTACAGTTACGTTCTTTAGGGACTTTAATAGTGCATGCACTTCTCTCTGCTGTGCACACGGAGCCATTAGATTGGTCTCTTCACATGGAGGGACCCTGGCGAGCCTCTCTTCGCTGTTAGAGAGTACGGGTCTATGGGCCTTCGCTGCAGACTGCATTGCTTGGCGCACTCTTACCCTCTGCATGGCCATTTGCCACCATGCCAGTCAGACATGTACAGACATTTACTTTGTCTTTTCATTACTTTTGTTACTGTTTTTACAATTCAGTATTTCACCTGGTGTGCCACCTTTCAAATCGTCCCGATGTGTTTATTCAGTGGTCTTACAGATATTGTCCTATAACATATTTAGCCTTTAATTATTTTAGCCAGATAACAGCACACACCCTTGAATTTTTTACCACTAGGTGCATGTATTAATTTTCACTCACTGTGTTGAATAATCTGTTTATGAGAAAATGACAAATTCAGCAAATGTCTTGCTTTTTGGCATGCTGTATTTCCACTGAACTTACCCCTGTGCCCACTTGTTCCATCTTTCCCTTCAGCTGTGATGTTGTGGGTTTTTTCCATATCCCCGGCACACACATTCTTGATTGTGACAAAGCTCTGTGACATTTCCTTGTGAATTCGCTTTTAGCTTTGTACCTTTATATTGAGCTTTTTTCTTGTGCCAGAAGCTCGGTGACATTAAATGCTTAGTCTTGCATGAGCTATGTTTAACTGTTATTGTAATGCTTATGTCATCCGTTAGGCCCATCCCTCATCTATATTTCACTTCTCTGTTGATTTATTGGTGTAGGTATTAAAATTGTTGACTGTATATTTCAGTAGACGGCACAGCTTAGATTTTTCAGCCTAACTACCTTATTTGAATTTTTCTTTTTCTGAAATGAAGATATTTTCAAGACGTTCTTGCTTGATGTACCACCATACTAAATGGGGTAATGAATGCAGACTTGAGTCCAATACCTGGGTTCAAATCCTTGATTCCCCCACTGACTGAGACCTTGGTCAAATTACTTAAGCTTTTTGTTCCTTGGGTTTTGCCTCTGTGCAATAGATAACAGTAATCTATTTACTGCGTAAGCTTCGTAGGAGGATCAAATGGATTAATACATGTCCTCTTAGAACAGTGCCTGTCATGTAGTAAATGACATTCATTCATTTACTACATAAAAGTTGCTAAAGTTCACTCAGTGAATGCTAGCTCTGTGAATGGTTAGACATATTATCACCTTAATATTTCTGAGTTATGAGAGGGACATTTTAAATGTAGCTGTTATTATTGAACCTATAATTTTATAAACTTGTCTTCACAAAGGCTCCTCAGGACAGATATAATGTATAACCGAATTTTGAGCTGTGTACCACATGAGCACTTACTGAGCATGATAAAATTACAGCGTGAGTCATGAGACACTGGTCTGAACTGTGCCTCCTCTTGATACTCATTATCTTTATGAATTAGAATTTAATTGATACCTCCTTTGAGTTGTGATTAAAAGTGGTATTATTTCCATAGCCCTGACACGGTCTTATCCACTGACTCTACTTAAACTTGTCTGTTCAGGGAATGCTGCTGTTATCATACTTTGTTAATAATAGGTGGACTGCCACATTTAAGAAATGTATTCATGATGAATTCAACTTTCCCAAAGAATGATTGCTTTTTTTTTACTCCTGTGGTCAGCCTCCCTGGGAATTTTACCAAAAAAGAATAAAAATGTTCAGGACTGAGAGAAAGGGTTTAACTATTGATTTAACCAAGAACTTGGCATTAATCCATAGTGATTTCTTGGTGATAATTTAATCTGGTAGGAAAAATCATCAGTAAATTGGCTAGGCAAAAAAAAAAAAATGGTGTATTTGATTGGTGGAATGATCATTTGCAGCATTATGGTAGCATTGGATTTTGGTTAAGTTCTATTAGCATTATCAGAATTTAGCATGCCTGTTTAAAATTATATCTTCTTAAAATTTGCCAATTCTAGGACATGAAGAGGAATTCTATCCTTATCATCTTATTACTAGAATATCTTCATATCCCTCTTCATTTCTTTTACCTATGTACGTATTCATAGGTTTTCAGCTATAGTGCTAATGAACACATAATATATCCAGCTTTTAAAAACTTAATCATGAAGCATGTTTTGTATTCCGAATGGTCTTCATAGCATTTCTAACAAGTGCATACTTAGTCAGATGGACAGACTGCCATTCTCCTGTTCTGCATTCAGATGGAGAACTTAGGCATTTGTTTTGTTTTTCCTCTGTTATTACTGTCTAGTTTAGAACTTGTGGTGGAGCCATGGATTGCTGGACTCTGGCCGGCCCTCAGAGAGCATTTTAGGCAAGAGCAGATAAGTGGAGCACTCCCGATGGCGTCACATGTCTCCTCAAGGACAGATCTTGTGAAGTCAGAGCTGCTACACGTTAAATCACAAGTCGAGCTTCTGAGATTGGATGATTCAGGAAGAAAGGATCCTGAAGTTTTGAAGCAAAATGTAGTGAACAGCAGTCAATCCAGTGTTTCAGTTGAAGACTTTGAGTCCTCTCTTACCCGTTCACTACCCCCACTCTCACAAGCCTCTCTGAATATTCCTGCTTTACCCCCAGAGTATTTACAGGTACAACTGCAGGAGTCTCTTGGCCAGGTAAGCAAGATTTTTTTTTTTTTTAAATGCTATGGATGTTATTTAATCATAGATGTTTGCTTTGGATTTATTATTATCACATTAGAAGAGAGGTCAACAAACTATTGCTTACTGGCCAAATGTGGCCCATCTCCTTTCTTTTGTAAATAGATTTTACTGGAATACAGCCATGCCTATTCATTTAGGTAGTGTCTGTGACCTCTTTTCAGCTACAGTGGCAGAGTTAGTGGTTATTGCAGTTATCTCACTTAAACAATTTGCAAAATAATGAAGTACAAAGCCTAAGGCATTTGGCCCCTTTCAGACAAAATTTTCCCACTCAGGTATTACGAAAGGTCTTATATTATTGTATCTGTATTTGATGAAGTAAATAAGTAAGAGCTTAGTTTCATCATTATTTTGAAAAAAACAACAACTTGCTTTCTCATTTTAGATGAGTCAAACAGTGGTAAGTTGTGTGGGCAGTGAGTTGAGTATCAAGTTGCGCAATAGCTGACTTCTCCCTACAGTCAGTTTATGGTACTCTGAAATCTTTCATAACCTGCTTAAAATAAGTTTTCAGAGCAGCCAATCTTTTAATGCAGGGCCAAGCCCTCTTTCTACTGAGGGGCTGTTTGGAGTTCCACATGGACTTTTCTTACAAAAAGGACACCCTTACTGCAGTTATTACTGTGTTTAGTTTCTTGTTTTCTTTTTTTTTTTTAACAAAGATTTGGACATTTAAGAAATAATTTGGATGCAGCATCTTTCTAGTATATTAGCACTATTTGTAAACACCTAGTATGATAGCAGTTTCATTAGCATTTATGGTGTCTTTCTAAAGCTTTCATATAAATGTGATTTTTGTGTATAAACAACTGTGAGCTATTGTTTTTGCACTTGTAATTCATTATTTTGTGAATTGTTTAAGTGAGATAATTGCAATAAGCGTATCTCAGTCTAGTTTGGGAACAGACACAACGTGTGCCTGGACTGGTGGGAGCAGAGTGCAGTGACGCACCAGCGAGTAGCCCCCTCTGGGAGCCACAGGGTCAGTTGATGGCAGTGGGGATAGAGAGTACTCAGTTGGACTAGTAGGTTTAAGTTAGGAGGAAGGTCTGTTTAGAGTTTGTGGTTTTTTCTTAATAGAAAGTGTCATTAAATAGGCTTGAGTTGTTAGTAATGTAGTTAAAAGACTTAACAAATCTGAAGTATTTAAGGGAGACAATATAAATATAAAATAATGTACAGGCAGAGTAAAGAATGGGGAAAAAAAGAATGTTTTGTAGGGCATCCTCTTGGGACCATCACCTTGAGGCACAGAGGAGATGGAAACAGGATTGGGCACGATGAGAAGCTGAGCTGCGACGCAGTCTCTGCAGAGGCCTCAGTCAGCCCGCCTCCATATGGCATCTTTCTCCCATGTGGAAGTATTCCCTCCAATAACCAGAGGGTCTTCTGTGTTGTGCGGTACAGGGGCAGGACCTGTTACTGATCACTGTCTCTGGGACCTGCTATAGAGCCTTCTCCTGCTCTGGGCCCCACACAAAGCTGGTAGCCTTTTCTGTCACCTGGTATTGGTGTGTAAGCAGCCCTCCCAGGTGTGGAATGTGCTACCCACAGATCCTAAAGAGACTTAGCATTGCTTCTCCTTCTCTCTAGAGAAGTGAGGTTCAAGGTGAACTAGTGTGGCCTTTACTTGGGAGGGGATGTCCTGACATGCACCAAACTGTTTGAACCTTAAAAATTTTGCTGACACTGCAGGCTCTTTAATTGCATAGGGCATGGGTCTTACCAGAGACTCCACTGTTCTGGCCACTCCTCATTGCTCATTCGGTCTGGATAGCACAGTGCCCCTGATAGAGTAGGCTAGTGTGATGCTTTGCAGGTATTCCACATTTATTCAGACTCTTATAACAGCAGGCAGCACTTATATCCCTGGGGCGTAATTGTCTGTTCCAACTCCAAGTGAACTGTTTCTGGTCCTCTTTAGGGATAGGGTTGGGAAGCAGCATTTTGACTAAACCATTGTCCATGTACCTGAGGCCATGTCAGTCTACTCTGTCAAGGAAAACCTGCTTGCGTGGAGGCTACAGCAGACCTGTTACTTGTTTGAGTCTCCAGTAGTTCAGTGTCATTCCTCAGGATTTATATGGTTTTTGCAGTGATCAAACTGGTAAATTCAGTGAAGATATGATAGAGACCATCCCCTGTGTCTCAGCTTTTTGAGGATGTTTTTTCTCTCAGGATGCTATTTTGTCTCTCATGTTCTGTCTTGGTGGTTGGGGAGGAGGATGGGGTCAAATTCAGAATCTTCTTCTTGGCCTTCCTCGCTATGATGGGTCTTACCTCATAGGCCAAGAATTCAGTGTTGCCTTGTGCCAGCTGCTGAGTGGCCACTGGAGGTCCTGGACTAGGAGTCCATTTACCACCCGGCCCCCATGTGCCTTGCTGTCATAGATGATCTGTCCTGACGCCTTGGGTCCCTGGGTAACACCATTCATTTGAACCCCTTCTTAACAGACCCTGAAATGTCTGAGCATTCCCCTTAACCCAGTGTCCATTTCCCCTTTGGGAGAAGGTCTGCCAAAGCCATTACCAAGAACAGTTTCTAGTGTCACACAATCCCTCCCCTGGGGACCTCTTCTCTCCTACAGTCAGTGGGTCACAGGTCTGGAAACAGGGCAGAGGATCGTTTTTATTGGAGCAGCTGCCTATAGCTCCCTTGACATGCCTCCTTGATTTCTTTTCATTGTAAGGATTGTTCCAGTGCCTTTGTGGGCTACTCATTTATTGCATCTGTGTCCTGTCCTCTTCAGTCTAGGACCTCAGCTGTCTGTCGTGTGCATACTCTCCTGGCTCCCATGGGGGCATAGTGTTCTGTCGTATACTTTCTTAGGGGTTAGTCCCTTAGCTTCTTTAGCTGGCCCAGTGCTTCAGTGGCTCAGTGTGTCGTGACAACCCCAGTTTTCAGTCTAGCAACCAGGAGAGGGGATGGGGTGTGACGGGGGCTAAAGCATATGTTGTGGGCAGGCATCATCCAGATATAAGAAGGGGATTCCTACTCTTAATGTGAAGGACTGGCCACAGCTGCAGGCTCAAAGAGTTAAGGGAATCTGGGTATTCAGTATTTTTTTTCCTGGTTAGTCCTTGGCTTTCTCTGCCTTCAGTGTTGTGGGCTGCATGAGATGACTGCATCTTCTATGCTCCGGAGGATGTCCCCTGGCTTTTATACTTAATTCTTAATTGTTGACTTCATCATTTAAGCTTTTTGCATTTTTCTCAAGTGTGAGTGAAGTTTAGCAGTAGCCCCACAAGTCCCACCAGTCTTCTCTTCTATTTCTGCATATTCTCAAGCATCTGATGAATCTTGCAAGCTAATGCATTTGCTTCCACTGGCTCTCCCTGCTACTTACAGTTGCATTGTTGCTGTGTGCCAGTGCCGTCTGTCTGCTCTTTCTCTGGTGTGATGTTCTCATTGCCAGCCAGGCAGATGATCCAGCCCCAGACTCCATTTTAGCATCTTTCCCAGGCTACCTGGGCACTGGCTGTCCTAGGCTGGTTCCCAGGAGTGAAACAGTGAGATGTTTTTAGGGCATCCCCTTGATGGCAGCATCTTTGGAGTGGAGAGATGGAAGCAGGATTGGACACAGTGAGAAGGTACACTCCTGTGCAGTCTCAGCAAAGGCCTCAGCTTATCCCACAGGGTTCTCTGGAGCTGGTGGCTATTCAGAGTTGTCCTGAGTTGGAACAAAGAGGCTGGGCCTTTGTAGTCATTGATTAGATATTAGATGTGGGCTGCCTCTGAAAGGAGATGTGGCCAGGGCAAGGTGTGACCTGAGAATGCTGAGGTGGTTCTTGCAGGTGGCGGAGTTAGTCAGCACTGCCACAGCCTTTGCAGAAGGCAGTCTTCTTAGGGGTGCATCTCAGTGCCCCAACATTATGGTTCCCAGACACCCAGAACTGACCCTCATTCCCAGCTTTCCCGTATGGCCACTTAACAACAATGAATTAACTAGTACTGATAAAATATTTTCTGTTTTTAAACTTAGGAATATTAAGGTAGAAAAGGAATAGGGAGTAGTATAAAGAGTTGGTATTTTTGCAGTTTTCCAAGATCTACTGTATCTGGTACAGGGGCTGCTAGCCACATATAGCTACTTAAATTCAAATTAATGAACATTTGTTAGAACTAAGAATTCGGTTTCTTAGTGACACTAGCCATATTTCAATTGCTCAGCAGCCATATGAACAGTGTTGCCCCACACTAGAGGGTTCCTATGACCATCTATACATACACGTTGCAACCTTAAACATCTGTCATTTTCTTTAAGCTATCCTTCCTGAAACATTTGTGTAATACTGTTTGCCTTTACATAGTTTGTTAGGAAAACTGCTAGATCTTTACATGAAAATGCTAGTATTTTGTATTTTCTATGTGTATTTCAGAAATTGTAATGTCTAATAGACAAAGGGTTTGGAATGGAATTGAGCTTCGCTTCTGAAAAGCTAGCTCCATATGTCTGCACTCATTTACTTTGGAAATGAATACTAAGTAGCCAGGAAGTTTTTTAAGACCCTATGGATCTTGCATAGTCACTAAGTGAAAGAAGGGGATAATTGAAAATTGCACTTACATTTTGTCACATTTGTTTCTCAAGTAGGAAAGCCAAGCATCTGTGATTTCAGCAGATCCAATTTTTCAAGTTCCAATTTCAAAGGCAGTTCAGCTTACTACGAATGATGCTATAAAAACCACTCTGCTGGTAGAATTGGACATTTCAGTAAGTTGCAAAATTTATTTCTCAACACAGTCATATTGTCAAGATGTGCAGAAGGACTTGTGTGATGCTTGGTTATATATGCTCAGTTGTGTGATGCTTGGTTATATATGCTCAGAAGAATGAGAGGTCTCTGACAGGACATCTCGCCACTTTATTCCTGACCCATCATTGTTTTCTTTCCACCCCTGTTTTCTTTCCACTTCAAAGAAGGGCTAGGATGAGGAATAGCTGGGGGAGATTCAGCCTGAGAGGATAGAGATTCTGCCTTACTCAATAAGCCATGAAAGAATAATGGGATCAGAACAGCATTTTATATATACGAGGTCCAGGAAAGGAAGCTGTTTACCTAGGGTCAGCCACGCAATTAGAAATAGAGCCTAAGGCCAAGCGAGGTGGCTCTCACCTGTAATCCCAGCACTCTGGGAGGCTGAAGGCAGTCACTTGAGCCAAGGAGCTCTAGATCAGCCAGGGTAACATGGCAAGACCTTGTCTCTACAAAAAAATACAGTGGTAGCTGGGCATGGTGGCATGCACCTGTAGTCCCAGCTACTTGGGAGGCTGAGGTGGGAGGATTGCTTGAGCCTGGGAGGTCGAGGCTATAGTGGGTTGTGATTATGCCACTGTACTCCAGTGTGGGTGACAGAGTGATACCCTGTCTCAGTTTTTTTTAAAAAGAAAAGAAAAATAGAACCTAGACAGTCAGATTAGGGTTAATTCCTCAGAGCAGTGGTTTTGATTTCTTTGAGAATCTAGAAAAAATTAGGGACTCTCCTGAAAAATAATTACACTTGTCCTTCAGTATCTTCGACGGGTTTGTTCCAGGACCTCTTTGAGATACCAAAATCCTCAAAGCTCAAGTCCCTTACGTAAAATGTTACAGTATTTGTATAATCTGTGTACATCCTCCGCTACACTTTAAGGTGTCTCTGGATTACTTACAGTCTAACACAATGTAAGTAGTTGCTATACTGTATTTTTCATTTTACATTATTTTTATTGTTATGTTTTACTGTTTTTTCCCTCCCAAATATTTTCCATCCAGGGTTGGTTTAGTCTGAGGACGGAGAACCTAAGGATATGGAGGGCCAACTGTATTATGGAAACATTTGCTTACAGTTTTAGTGTGAGATGTGCCTCTATGTGCCCCATCTGTGGGCCCCCTTCCCACCCTCCACACCCTGCTGTTAAGAAACTGATTGATAATCCTAAAACTAGTGCTTGAGTACCTCTTCAAAGATATTTAGCTCAACCCTTTAGGTTAAGTGGGTTGTTTTTTCAGAAAAGCAAGGGCACATTAAGGCTGTCTATGTAGATTTCATTGAACTTCCTAACAGAAAAAAGAAAGACAATGTGTCAGAAATAGATGGTTTTGCATCTGTAAGTATTAATACTATGTAGACTAAAATATTTTTTATTCTGGTATTTTACATTTTTGTCATAAAGAGGCAAGGGTTGGTCTGTGCTTAGTCCAGTCTGTCTCCCTTGCCAGTAAGAAATGAGAGCTTGTGTGGGGAGAGGCTCCTTCCCAGAGCCGTAGCCTGCATCTGGGTCGCCCTGGGGCTTGGAGGCAGTGGGCCTGGGACTTGACTTGGGAAGTGGCCGCTTTTCCAGCCCGTGTTTGCCTACAACCAATATCAAGCCAGACAGTGTAATGTTTTATACTTCAGGAAAGAAGATCCTTTCCTACTCCCTAAAGGAAAAGAGGAAAGTAAGGAGAAGAAAATTGAAAGCCAATTATTTGATCATAATTAGTTTCTTTGGGTCATAATGTATGTTTTCGGGTGTATGCGCATGTATGTTTTTATAAGATGGATTTTTGTATTTATATGGATTATTGAAAACACCGCAGGCCCTTACTTTGTGAGAACGAGGAAGGTCTGACTTCCATTCATTAAGTATGCAATGATAAAAGGCAAAACACTGGATAACTACCAGATTTCTTTTTAATAGTACTTGCTAATGATGAAAGTACATTCATTTGGTTCGTTGGGCTTATCTGTTAAAACAAAGTTTTTTTTTTTTTTGGAATTAGAATTATTTTCTTTCTGAATTCATATATTAAACTCATAATATAATGTAAACTATATTTTTGTTACCTTACAGCTTAAAGTATGTAACACATATAATAGAGTTGTTGGGTTTTTTCATTTTGGGTCTTCTCTAGAAAACAGGTTTTTCCTATCAGCCTGGAGATGCCTTCAGTGTGATATGCCCTAACAGTGATTCTGAGGTACAAAGCCTACTCCAAAGACTGCAGCTTGAAGATAAAAGAGAGCACTGTGTCCTTTTGAAAGTAAAGGCAGACACAAAGAAGAAAGGTACAGCCCTGATGCTGTGACGTTCAGGTGTTGTGGGCCAGAGGACTGGAGCTTATGGTGAGAGTATGCCTCTAAGGATCAGTGTCCTGTGCGGTGGCCGCACAGATGCCTGGGGCTCAGCTGTGCATCAGGGTCCAGGAACACAGGTGTGCACTGGTATTGGTGGTTTCTTAACTTTTATGTTAATTACACTGAATACAAAGATAATGGATGTTCTGATTATTGGACATTTGTGGACATGAAAAGTGAGTGTAAATGTAGATTTTGAGAAGCATTGGGCTAGGTTCTTTTACAAAATTTTCCTATTATGTTTACTTCTCATATTTCTTACTGCTTATTTATTATATAAAATAATTGCTTTGTCCATAATTAAGAGAAGTTATTTTTCAAAATATAAATATATTATTTGCTTAGAATCTTGACTCTAAATGGTTTTTTGAGAATAATGCTAGTGGAACTCTGCTGTCATTTTAGCTGTTTGTTCCTTAATTTTCAGTAATTTTCCTTTTATTTGGCCTATCTTGAATTTATATTTTTTTTATCTTTTTTGTAAGGTGGAGTTTTTTTTTACTATATTCATTTCGGGAATTTTTTTTGGCTGAATAAACATTGCCACAAGTTGTATTGCACTTTGATGCGCTGTAAAGTACTATAGTAATTGTGTTTTGGGGAGTGTAAAACATTTTATTCTTTATCTTCTATGTCACGGACCCCTTTCCTGTCTTTACCTGAAAAGGAGCTGCCTTACCCCAGCATATACCTGCGAGATGTTCTCTCCAGTTCATTTTTACCTGGTGTGTTGAAATACGAGCAGTGCCTAAAAAGGTATTTTTTTCTGTCTTTTTCAGGTAACTATTTTAAAATATGCCTAGCTTTGTTTAGGATTGATTAAATAAATCTAGAATCTGCCCTTTGCAGTGTTAAAAAATATGATCTTCATAGCATGTTTTTAATATTAGTTCCCAAGGGTGTGTGCTATCATAACTATCATATACAAATGTTTTTATGTTGTATTTGCATTAAAATTTTTGTTTTCTCTTGAAATGAAATTGTTTAAATAGGGCTTTTTCTTAGTCTTATTTTTACTAGTCATTAACTGTGTAGCACATTCCACAGTGTTGGAGGTGACTGCTGTTGACCTTGCGTTACCCAGCTACACATTGCTGCTGTTTCTTTAACTGGTGACAGAAAGCTAATGAGAGCTTAGGATTCTCCCCACTACCACTTGCCACTTGCTACAGTTGTTAAGATCTCCTTTGTGTAATACTACATAACTATTTATTGCTGTAGCAGAATGCTTCAGGAGAAATGGAAGGGTTTTGGTAGGTAAGAATCAATTTTTACATGAACTTGGAGGTACAGCAATCCACTAGATGTCAGTATTGTACCAGGAACTGTTTTTTAAAACTGCTTGTAAACTGATTTCTTCTAACCAGTTCCCTGAAGTGGCTATTAGTGGATAAAATTTTTCACTTGTGCCTTGCCACACTTGTATTGTCATGAGCATAAGAGTGTTGTCATTAGGCCATCATCTCCCCAGTGTGATGTGTCATTTTATTAATATGTTT
Source organism: Cacajao melanocephalus (assembly GCA_963573385.1). Classification (NCBI taxonomy): domain Eukaryota; kingdom Metazoa; phylum Chordata; class Mammalia; order Primates; family Pitheciidae; genus Cacajao; species Cacajao melanocephalus. Next base: position 15,332 of record CAUYLG010032910.1, read on the forward strand.
ATTGCATTTCTAGTCTTGGGTGAGTAAACTGCTTTAGAGAGAGGCTCAGCTCTCTCTACACACACATACATACACACAAATAATTTTTTTTCCATCTTCCTTTCCTGGTAATCAGCTAGAGATGTAATTTGAGTAAATTTAGAATTAATTTACTTTGATGACAGCTTACTGCTTAAGTCACAATTTTGGTTCAGCTCTGCTTTAAAATTTGTATGAAGTTGTGTGTGTGTGTGTGTGTGTGTGTGTGTGTGTGTGTGTGTGTGTTTAGATAGTATGCTCATTGGAAAAATTCTGGATACAGAAATAAATAACCCAGGAAACCAAAGTATTTTATAATCAAACTCTCAGAGTTAACACTTGAATTTTGTTTTCCAGAGGAAAAAATGGGGGCCCGTATTACATGTGTTGTTCTATAACTTGCCCTTTTTATTTAACAAATCAAGTATCTGTATATTTCAGGATGGAAAGAGTTTTAATGGATACTATGGATATGCCACAATTTGTTGATGTAATTATGGACAATTGAGTCATTTTTGCTTTTTCACTATTAAGAAAGCTAGGCAAACATTCTTGTACTGTATTAATCTTTGCACACTTAGTTGAAATATATTTGTAAAACCAAAACAAATTCCTTGTAGTAGAATTGCTGTTTTAAAAATATTTACAGTTTAAATTGTAGTAATGTTTGTCAGGTTTGTCAGCTTGTTCTCCAAAAATAGTGCAGTATTTCCTGTTTTAGTACCATAAAGTTTTTGTTGTTCTAGAGTGAATAAAGCATGTTAAAGGATTTAAAACTGTCACTGTTTTAGCTTTTAGTTTAGGAGATTGTATTAGCTTTAGAATGTACAAAGTGTTATTGGTAGATTTTTTATTATCGTGCCAAAGGTTTATGCAGAGATTTGGGGTGTGCATTCAGCAGCCTTTCCTGAGTCCTTGTTTTTGTTCAACACTGAGTTTGGCACTTGGAGGAACACGTGTCATTTGTTAGTGTCTGGGTATTTTAGACAGAGATTCTTCAGCCAAGCCTTCGGAAACCTGTGACTCCTTTGGGAACAGTGATTTTGTCCGCCTGTTAAGGAAGTCCAGGACACAATCATCTGAGCCATGGAATTTACAGTAGCAATACCCATTAGCATTTCACATAACGTTTGATGCAGATAATTACTGAAGTGGTTTGTTCCTAAAGAGCCCTTGAGAAATAAGCTATGTATGCATGTAATTAATAGCTTGTAATTGCATTGAAATTAAACGTTTTTATTAGCAAGTTTGATGTTTTGTCCAGGAGTTTGGACTTTGAGAACTGGAATTCAGAATTTTATTATTTTTATTTTTGGTGAATTTTTCTAACAGGTCAACATTATTAAAGCAAATGGTAAATTAAATTCCTTCCTCCTGACAACAACTCCTAGTGGCTTTCTCATTTTTTCTTGGGTAATTGGGTGCATCCCCAGGCAGACATTTAACTGAATATTCTAATAGCTCTACCCACAGAGTGTGTCATAATTTAAGGTGGCCTCTTTTTTGTAGGCATTTTTGCGAGCCCTTGTGGACTATACCAGTGACAGTGCTGAAAAGCGCAGGCTACAGGAGCTGTGCAGTAAACAAGGGGCAGCCGATTATAACCGCTTTGTGCGCGACGCCTGTGCCTGCTTGTTGGATCTCCTCTTCACTTTCCCTTCGTGCCAGCCGCCGCTCAGTCTCCTGCTCGGTGAGTAGTCGCTTTCACAAGCACCGTGGTGGCTGTTCTTGCACTGATAGGTGAACCACCTTTCTGTAGTAAAGAAAATTTACTGCCCTTATCTTACTCTTTGTATTCTGTGCATAGTGAGAATACATCTAAATGAATGGTGGTGACTGGTAAGTAAACATCTTACATTGTCTACAGGGCGCTGTGACATCTGTGCCGCCTTCTAGAAGTCACAGAATTCCCCTTCCAAACTTTTGATGTCCTCTTCTCTTCCAGCAGTGTCACTATCATTTTTTCTCTTAATATAGTCAGCTGTAATTCTTTTTTGGCTCAGAATTGACCTTCTTTTCTAATTTAACTGGTTTTTTCAGAAAGGTGGTTTAGCTAAATGTCTAAAAATGAGCTTTTCATTAAAAAGTTATCTTTTTCAAAGGTAATGAACATTATATTTAATTGATAGAGGTTGATGCAGTCTGTGCTCTGTATGCAGAAATGTCCTGATCTGAGCAAGTCCAGATCGAGGGTCCTTCAGGAGCAAAAGGGAACTGTGTCATACCAGTACAAGTTGACATGCTCAGGGTACTGCCAGGCAGAAAACCATCACATTTCAGATGAAAGGTAACCCCTTTTTTTTGCCCAGACTGACTATTCTGGTTCTCATACTCCAACAGAAAAGACTTCAGCGTTGTCCCTGAGTAGTCAGTGTCGTGGGGCCTTTCTGCCTCTCAGGAAAGGATTGAAAATGCTTGCTAGGGGCGAAGACTAACAGTTTTGTAGGACTTTGAAGCCTTTATTACTTTCTTGTGCTTGTAATTTTATCATCTTTCCCATAGCGATAAGTAGTCATGCCTTTAACAATTGCATTTGTCTTTGGTGACACCAAATTGTTATTGTTCTTTTTACTGTTAGGCCAGCAAGATCCTTTTTGATACCAAGTACAATAGGCACCCTCCTTTGCAAGCCAGGTCCTGATTTCTCCTCCTTTTTCTTAGTGTTCTTTCCACGTAGGACCTCCCCAAAATGGTAAGATTGCGTTGCTGAATGAGGCTGCTCTTCTCGCCATCCTGTCCTCAGGCTGGCCTTCTCTCCCTCTTCAGTGAAGTTTCTGAGAACTGTCAGCAGGATTGGGATAACAGAACACAGGGTGGGGACTTCTAAGTAGTATTGGAAAGTTCTCTTATCATATACTAATTCAGTTCAGTAATTTTTGTAGATTTTTTTGTTACCTTTTAGAATGTTTGTAACAATACCACTTATTACATAGTTGTATAAAAAAATTAAAGTCATTGGGATTTGTAAAGAATTATATTATTTTCTAATTTCTTCAAGAAAAATTAAAATATCTAAAGTTTAATATTGTCAAACACCCTACTAAACCTTATTTTGATGTTTATTAAAACTCTAAGCCATTATAGATAGACTTTTTCAAATTTTCAATTAAATAACTGCTAAAAATAAAACATACCAAAACATAAACATTTCAAAGTTTATTAGTGGACAGCTAGATATTTAAATATAGATTCCTTAACCTGCTTTTGAAAGAATACCTGCGTATTTTGAAATCATTGAATTTTTTGATAATTTTTAAAAAAACCAAACACTTTAATTATATAAATGTAAGATGGAAAATATTTCAAGCCTAAGTATTTTCAGTAATTCTTAAAAGAGTAGCCTTTAATGTTTTTGGGATCGTGACTTTATTTTAAATCTGAAAACTGGACACCTTCCTGCAGAAAACTGCACAAACCAAATAAGGGCTTGCTGAGTTCCCCACCTCCGAAGCCTACTCATGGATCCATTCCTAGGAGCCTTAGCTTTAAAAGTCTAGCATATGAGTAGAAATCCTGATTTAAGAGTAATTAAATGCATCATATCTGGTTTTTAATTTTAGGAATTGAAGGAAAAAAATAGTAATATTTTACTTGAACACATATAGTTTATACCTGCTCTTAAATAAGATTTAAAACTAGGACACGTTTTGAGTGTTCTAAATAAGACATGGATGAACTTAAGGCCTTTGGATTATTACTATTTTTTTATCTTTTAGGTAAGGTTATATTCAGTAGTAGTGAACTAATAGTTGCTTCTTTTATTTTTTTCTAGAACATCTTCCTAAACTCCAACCCAGACCATATTCATGTGCAAGGTACTAGTATTTATTCACATAATATGTAGCATTGCTCTAAAATCTTAGGACACTCAGGCTTCCAAATCCTTAGTTTACTAATTTATTCAGTGAAAACTTACCTGATTTATGGAAGACAGTACTAGGCATAATGAAGCAGAAGAAGAATCACAGAGATCATGTCCTCTGGGACTTCATAGATTTTAAGATCTTGGGTGGCTCCCCATGGCTCAGCACTGTGTCTCCCCACTAAGGAGAGTCTCAGGCTCCTCCACACGCTTCTCTGTTGATGTGCCCAGCCACCTGCACTGAGCGGCTGTGGAAGGGAGGGGAGACGGAAAAGTTCCACTATAAAACATTTGATAAGCACTGGCTTATAGGATTCTCCCTCTGGCCTTTGTTTCATTGCACAGCCTCTACCATTTTCCCATCTGGCTCTCTGTTTTGCCTTTCAGTAATAATACAAGAAGGTACACTATTCTTTTGGTTGAAAAAGGAATTAAGAATGAATTCGAGATCTTTCGCATTATTTACCCTGTCATGTGAAAAGAAATATGTTTTTGTAGGAATGTTTTTTAAAGAAGTTTTTACTTTGAATTTTTAGTTTTCTCTTTTCTGGGTGTATACTTCAGTTACTTTCAAGTTTTATCATCTTACCAGTAGATAATATATGGATATTTATTAGAATTTATCCCTATTCCTTCACCTGGTAAAAAATAATAAATATTGAGTGAATGAGTCTTTTACATGAAGATCCTTAGAACATATTAGTTTTTATAAATGTCATCTAGTCCTAGTGCAAGCAAATAAAATTGGAAACTTTCTCGAAGATACCACAAAATGTGAGAATATGAGGGTTGGGGGTAGGTTTTAATTACACAATAATGGCTTTCCTCTTTGAGGATTTGGAAGGTAGATTAGAGCCTGTAAGGAAATATTTCTAAATTGAGTAAAAAAAAGGATTGGTTTGACCCATATGTGTAGTAGTACTGATACCAAGTTCAAAACTTGGCTGTGTATCTTTGCAGCTCAAGTTTATTTCACCCAGGGAAGCTTCATTTTGTCTTCAACATCGTGGAATTTCTGTCTACTGCCACAGCAGAGGTTGTGCGGAAGGGAGTGTGTACAGGCTGGCTGGCCTCGTTGGTTGCCTCAATTCTTCAGCCAGACACATATGGGTCCCATGAAGACAGCAGGCAAGTCCTGGCTCCTAAGGTACTAGCACCGTAACTTCAGCATTGTGAACTCATACTCTTTGTTTGATTAGAAAAACCAATGTTGCCTCGCCCACATCTTTCATTACTATCATAAGAAAATGTATGCTATTCTTGAATTTTAAAATCTCTATTGGAAGAGCAGAAAACTGTTTACTTCCATGTACTCTTTAATTAGTGTGTGCTTTTTTTGAATGTGTAAAGCATGAATTTTATATAGTACGGTCTTTGCTTGTCCTGTTCACGGAAAAGAAGACCTTTTCTGTAGATGTTCTTGGTACCTTGGCCAAGGGACGAGTGGAGAAGAGTCCAGCAAGTATTTAAGGGGGTGATGAGAGACAGTCTCATTTTATGTTGAAGCTGTATCCTGCCTCTCAAATAAGTAGTTTTATGTTGGGAGTCTGATGGCAACTAAAGATTAATTGTATGTTGTCCAGTTTTGGCTGGTGGGATTCCCGCATCCCTGTTCCTCTCCTTTTGTTATCTGTGGTGTGTGATATCTGAATTTGTGCTATTACTGAGAAGACATTATGGTGGTAAATACTTTTACAACACCTAGGAGTAAAGGGTTATGTGATTTTCTGAACAGATTATAGACACATTTACACTGGGACTTAGTGACACCTTTGGTACAGCACTTAGCAGAATTTCAAGAGCACGTATATAGGGAACAATTTAAAGTTGTACCTTCTTGCCCAGAAGAATGGTTGAAATAAAGCAACATTTCAGGCTTTATCATAAAGTCCTCTTTCTTCATGGTAATGAAGAAATCAGTGATTCACTTGGAGTATTTTCTTAGGACCAGTTTGGTTTTTTTAAGTTATTAGAATTGAAAGATTCCTGGGATACACTTGAGAGGTTAAGGGATGATTGCTGCTTGAAATTGCCCTTTAACTTGATATTTTTCAAATCTGCTGCCTGGAACAGAGAGATACTTTACCGTGTTCATTAAACATCATATATTCATTATACATCAAAATATTAGGAACCTTACAGAAGCTGTTTATTTTTTGAGAAGAAGTATTATAGTACTGATATAAAAGTATATGTCACTTGGTGACTGTATAAAGATAGCAGATGATCTTCAGAACGTTAAAAACAATATGTGTTTATCATATATCATAAACACTAAGCATGAGTGCCTTTCACTTGCTCCGTCTTTCCTCCCTGCCTCTTTTCCTCCTTCCTTCCCCATTTTAACAGATTTTTATTGACTGTCCAATCTGTATGCACTAGAAGTACAGATATCAAGAGTATAATTTAAAACTATCTGATTTAAAACTATCTGAAATTGCCTGTGTTTAGTAGTACCATGATTTATTACAAATTATAGAGAATGTTGACCTTTGCAAGACCTATTACACTCCCTGCCCTACTGTGGCAGATAGTGCAGTTGTTCACAGATTAACCCTGCCACTGATGTTCAGCCTGGCTGTGTGCATCTGCCACATCTGAGCTGGAGCACTAACCCTGCTGGCATGGCATAGCTTGGCTGTCTTCCTCTTCCCATCTGCCATGATGCTCTCTCCACATAGACCCCAAGTGAAACAGCACCACAGCCGGCCCACAGCCTTCGAGGAAGAAAGCCCCAGAACATAGAAAGTGTGCTGTTGTCTCAGGATCTTTGCACATGTTTTTTCTTCTCTGCCAGAGCATGCTCTGGCATGGCTAACTCATTTGATTCAGATCGTGGTCAAAGGTCTCATTGTAGACATGGGCCTTCTTTGACATTGGTGTTTGAATGAGCAGCTCACCGCCACACTCATCATTTCCTTACCTTCTGTAATTTTGCTTCCTAAGACATTAGGAAGTCATTGCCTATCACTCTGTGGATATACATGATAATGTGTGTGTGTATTTTCTTTTCCTCCCACTAGAATTAAGTTCCATAAAGACAGGAGTGTTTTTTTCTTCATTTTTGTATCCCTAATGCCTGTCACAGTGAATACTTTCAGTAAATCTGTTAAATGAATGAAGCAAGTAAGGCTAATGTAATGTTAACTAATTTCATTCCCAAGTAAGAGCAGTAATGAGACACAGCTCTGCGATTCCTTCATTTAAAAGGTATGCTGTTCAAAATCTTATTACTTCCTACAGTTGTCCTTGAATTAACAGTTAAAATGTACACAGTTACACCACCATGCAGTGTGGAAGGGAGTCCTGTCATTCTTAATCCTCATATCACTCAGTATGACTTTTGCATATGACAGTGAAACTGGAATTTTTTAACAAAGTCTTTTTGTTACAGATATTTAGTTTTGACAAAGATAATTCTTGGTAATATTGGACCCAGAATAGCAAATACAACACCATTATGTAGAATATTTGGAGCAGCCCCTTAATTTCTTTTTAAGGTGCCTGATATTTATTTAAAATTTTTCAACCTCATTGTGATACAAATCTTAATTGGCCTTCATCTACAAACATGAAGAATCGTATCTTCACATTTAGGGTGCATTTCTCCATAATATATGCTATTGACTGCCCACTAGAAAGCAGATCATACCCATAGACCAAGAAACATGATTTGATTATTACCTATTTAGTGTTCTACCTTAAGACATGATACCTGTTGTTTTTTAAAGCATTTTTTATTTGAAGAGAAAAGAAAAATTTGCAAGACAGATTTCTTTCTGTAGTGACAAATGTTCTCATGGTTTCAATAAAATCAAATGCTGCTATTTAGTGATGTTTCTTTGATGGGAATTTGCCCTTTCTGATTTATTTAGCAAAGATCACCTTGGTTATATGCTCTTGCCTCAGTTTTCTTTCATGCTTACCACATTTGGTTTAATATTTCAGATCTCCATCTGTCCTCGAACAACAAATTCTTTCCACTTGCCAAATGACCCCTCAATCCCCATCATAATGGTGGGCCCGGGGACCGGCATAGCACCGTTTATTGGGTTCCTACAACATAGGTATGTTCTTTTTTTGGCTAATGGGAAAATGCATTCCTGAGTAGCCTTTTTGTTGTTGTTGTTGTTCATTTAGTCATTTTTAGGATAATTGGACTTTGATTGTAAAATTTTTATTTAAAAATGTATTATTCCATGTGTGATAACATAATTTGTCACCATGGGAAAAGTAAACACACAAGTAGAGGTTTTGCTTTGTCCTAGAACTTCCTTTTTTCCTGTGGCACTTTGAGTTTTTATTTTTTCAGCTACACTGTGGTTTATAGCATATATATTTGGGGACAAATGTTGGGCATACCTTCGTACTGTGATAATATACAGCTGTTGTATCTATCCCTTAATTGGATATAATTGGTAGTGACAGAGATCCAATTATAGTAAAAGTTTCAACATTAAACTCAAACATCAGTAAGTTTCAACAGAATATTAATAAGTGTAACTTTATATCAGAAGTATTTGATATGAAATAAGTAAATAAAATCATACTTCCGTTTATATTTGTGAAGTAATGAGGAAGTCTAAGGTACTGTTCCTCAGATAGTAGAGTCCTGTCCTTGGACAGTTATTTTGTTTCATTTTAATTTTTTCCTTAAGTAAAAGCATAGTCACAGATATCTCTGTCTCATCGGTGTGTTCATCATTTCATAGACACTTTGCACATTCTGACAGCCCTGTGCCACTTTTCCATGTTAAGAATTCATTTATTCATTAAATTGCTGTTAATGTTGAATGTAGAACTCTCTCTGGATTTCACAGTGTGATACTTTGAATTGTCCTCATTTCATGTGTATCTTATGTAGCCACTTCTTCACACACTTGGCTAGCGTGGTGTCTGCTGGAGTGGCCATGACAGCCTGTGGAGAGTAAAATGTGAATTAAATGACTGAATGTTCAACTGCAGAGATGGATTTTACAAATGTATCCGAGTTTGTCGGTGGTAGTTCTTAATGAAAGAGATTGGTTTTACATATTTCTTACATCACACACCTAAACTTTTTTTTCCACTTAGAGAGAAACTCCAAGAACAACGCCCAGATGGAAATTTTGGAGCAATGTGGTTGTTTTTTGGCTGCCGGCATAAGGATAGGGATTATCTATTCAGGTACTGTACAGTTCCAGTATTGTACTCAGCCACTGAGTGTACAGTTTTAATTCTCAGACTTTTTCAACTTGACAACTTTTTAGTGATCTGTTACATATTATATTTCAGAAAAGAACTCAGACATTTCCTTAAGCGTGGGATCTTAACTCATCTAAAGGTTTCCTTCTCACGAGACGCTCCTGTTGGGGAGGAGGAAGCCCCAGCAAAGTATGTGCAAGACAACATCCGGCTTCATGGCAAGCAGGTGGTGAGAATCCTCCTCCATGAGAACGGCTGCATTTACGTGTGTGGGTGAGTAGTCATCGTGCTGCCCAGGTCGGGTAGGAGAGGGCCACTGGTGATGTCTGTAGAAGAAACAAAGGACTGAGAAGCCAGTAATCTAGATATGCAGGGAAAAGACATGATTCTTAAGTACAGGAATAGACATAGAAGTTCTGAAATGATTTTGACATAGTTTATAGCCCAGAAGTTGTTATTATCAGGGAAATAGTGGTGAAAGTTAATGCTTCCATTATATACTCTTGGTACAATTTTACATACCTGTTTCTAGCCTCTGAAGAATTAAGATGTAGAAGCACTTCAAAAGGACCTGGCACATACTAACTCCTCAGTAAAGGTGTCTGTTACTAACTGTATGTGTATAAAGACCTAGAAGCATGTGAGAGATCTGGTTCCCTTCAGGAGTATGAGTCCACTGTGTGCCTTGAGCGTAGAGGGCAGGAAATGAGGGGCAAGCCAGCAGGTGAGCAGGAGCGAGGTGGGGCCTCAGATGCTTCCCTGACACCTAGGAAATCCTTGGCCTGCTCTGAGGACCTGGAGCCTGTGGAGGATTGGGAGATGTGGAACCGTGTGGTCAGCCCTGCCTCTTAGAGCAGTCAACATAGACTAAGGCCTGGGCTGGGCGTGAGTGAGGCTGGGAGGTCTGTGTGAGATGTTCCGAGAAGAGGGAGGGAAGAACTATGGTGGTAGAATCAAAGGAAATGAGACTTGTGAATTAAGGAGGATTTGGTAAAAATTCCTGTTTGTAAATAATAATCTTATTATTTTCTTTTCTAGAGATGCTAAGAATATGGCCAGGGATGTAAATGATGCCCTTGTGGAAATAATAAGCAAAGAGGTTGGAGGTGACAAACTAGAAGCGATGAAAACTCTGGCCGCTTTAAAGGAAGAAAAACGCTATCTTCAGGATATTTGGTCATAGAACCAGAAATTTAAAGAAGAGAATTAAGCTTTTTTGACTGAAAATACTAAAAGTCGGTTTTATCAGTGCCAAGACACTAAATGTTCAAAAGAAAATTTTCTTTGATTTTACTTACCTTCCCTCTATGCCCTTCTTGTGTCCGTGACCTTCCCCAAACTGCCCTGTTGCCTGTGAGCTCTCCTGAGCTGAGAGGCAGCCTTCACTCCCCATCAGCGCCTCCTTTGCTTCCCAGAGAACTTCACAGACTGTCCTGACGTGCAAAGGCTTCCTGAAATAGGGAGATTCACTGAGTAGCTAATTTTTATGAACTTACAGTGCCAACATTTAAAAAAATATATAAAAATGATTTTTATATGATGTATATCCATAAAGAAGTCTCATATTAATATACTTAAACTATACATGTAGAGCATATCTGTTACATGTTTATATAACTATCAAATGGTTAATACCCAAGCTATATTTCTGATAAAAAATATTTTAGGATAGTCTCTTACAAAGGGATTTACTTTTATGATGCTAGAAATATGAAATGTATTTTAAAATTTCACTCTAGCATATGATTTATCTGTCACTGTTACTTTTTTTTGTTGCAATTTCAGAATTTGGGGATATTTGCATTCAATTTACAGTTAACAGTATGCACATATTTTAGTAAATAGATACAACCTTGTTCTTCTCTGTTCTTTTATTTCTGCTTCTTGGCACATTTTTTAGTTTTCTCACATTATGTATCTCCATGATACCACCCAAGCTGTGTCCTGGGCCTAAAACACTGACTTCAGTTAGTATCCTTGTAGTATCCTTGTATTTTTAGATTCCCAATGTCTAATTCTCTTTTATAATTTGCCTAAACAAAATATAAAGGGTTATGATAATTTTTTTCACTGTTGTAGTATCTATTGTATTTTTGTTCGATAGCTTGGCATTTAAAAACATCATTTGCTGAAAGCTTCTGATCCTTTTGAGAAATAAAGATCTGAAAGAAATGGCATCTTAAAATTTGGTAAGTTTTTGTGGCTGTTTAATCTCATATTCTATTTTCATTGTTGTGTATTTTATAATAGAAACCAATCTAAAAATAAGGGATAGGAAAATATACTAAGCAAATACTATGTAACATACATAATTATATGTGTAGGTTGTATGTTGCAGCCAAGATACACTTAAGGTGAAAACATTAAAAGACACAGCAAAAATAAGATACAACAACAAGCAAGAACTTGTGTCCACCTGTCAATACTGTCTATAATTACGTGACCCAAATTTTTATGTATAAAAAGAAACTGACAAATAGTCAATCATAAATTGGTGTTGGAAACTGACCTAAACCAATTTTGTTTATATACAGCATCCAGGTTTTTTCTGGATAACTGCTAGATAAGTTTTAGGTGGACATCATTCAGCTGTTCCCTGCAGCCTTACCAGCTAGTGATAGTGAAAATAGATATCATTATAAATGCTGCTGTGCATACAGACATTTGTTAAACACACATTAGTAATCAGGCACCATACAGTTCTAACAACCTAGTTTCTGAGCTTAATGAAGTTCCAGCTGTCTCTCTAGGCACTCCACCACCTCTTGCTGGAAGAGTTTACTCAAGATCTGAGTAGCCACAAGGTGGTTGTGACTACTCCAGGGGCAAGATTTTGTTATCATCATGACCCATCCTCAAACCTAGAGACTGGACATGCTATTTTACAGGTAAGCCTGAGGCACCACCTAGGGCCTTGCTAGATAAAGTCTTTAACCTTGGTTATGTAAGGGTAGGGAGTAGTCTCAATTCTATCCTGATTCCCTGTCTTGAATACCATGGGTGTTAGCAGTAAGGGACCTTTTCTAACCTGTTATTCTAATAAGCCACTATTGCACTCATTATTTTCAGTGACCAGTCTTCATGCTGATCAATGATAAAATTAAAGAGCTTGTAGTAGGCAGTTCTGCCATGTGACTTTTCTGATTAGAATGCTCACTGCACCTAGAGGGTTCCTTTCTGTGATTCAGACTTACAGTGTTTGTGGATTATTCTAAAGTGAGTTACACTGTTATACTGAAACAGTCATTCTATGTAGTCATAAACTCTTCAGATAAAAAAGGAATTTGGATTTCACAGCAAACTATGTAATGTATATGCTACACCCGACAAACTGGGCACCCATGTTGATTTCAAATATACTTGAACCATTTTTAAACTGACCATGGACTAAGCCATAAAGGAAAACTCAACAAATTACATAAAATAAAGGATTGTTCACTGACTCTAATGTAATAAAAAAAAAAACCTACAAAACCCACAGAGACCACAATGAAAAATTTTAAACACATGCAGATGATTCATAGCTTGAATTATTAAATGTACACATGGAATTCAAGTGAATTCCAGGGGGAGGATTCAATCATCTGTTTCACAAAGTACTGTGTACCCAGTGACTAAAATAGTTAAAACACCTTTGTTCTCAGGGATCTTTATGTTGAGGAGAGACAAAAAATAATAAATCTGTAAATTGCATGGGGTCTGAGAAGGTGATAAAGGCTATGGAGGATGACAAGTCAGAGTAAAGGGGATGTGTGACCTGTAATCTTGGAGGTTTGGGGTGACTTTATAGTCAGGGAGTCTCTGAAGGTAGACTTGAAGAAGACAAAGGACCAGACATCGTGTAACTTTTGTGGAAGGAAAAGTCAGAATGAAGGCCCCGAGATAGAATGGTTACAGAAATGTGTCTTAATACAGACCCCAAGAGAGAGTTCTTGGATCTCACACAAGAAAGAATTCGGGGTCAGTCCATAGGGTAAGGTGAAAAATAAGTTTATTAGAGAAGTAAAGAATGGCAGCTCCATAGAGCAGCCCGAAGAACTGCTGGATGGCTATTTTTGCGGTTATTTCTTGATAATATGCTAGGGCAGATTATTCATGAATTTTCCTAAGAAGAGGTGGGGATTTCCCCAGAACTAAGGGTTCCTCCCCGTTTTAGACCATATGGGATAACTTCTGGATGTTGCCATGGCATTTGTAAACTGTCATGGTGCTACTAATCCATTATAATTAGCGTATAATGAGCAGTAAGGACTACCAGAGGTCACTTGTTTTGGCTGGTCTATTTCCAGCATCCTGTTTTATCAGCAGGGTCTTTACCACCTGTATCTTGTGATACCAGTCCTGCTGACCTCCTATCATAATGTGATTAAGAATGCCTAACTTCCTGGGAATGCAGCCCAGCAGGCCTCAGCCTCATTTTACCCAGCCTCTACTCAAGATGGAGTCACTCTAGTTCAAATGCCTGTGACAGAACTGCCAGTCAAGTTGGAACAGCAAGGAGGGCATTGGATATTGAGCAGAGTGACAAAGGGAGAAACTAATAAGTGATGACTACAGAAGAGAAATGGGGAGGTCTGATAATGGTTAGAAGACGATCATAGGAGTTTGGCTTTTACTCTAAATGAATAGAAAGCCATTTGGTCAGTGTTAACGGTAGACGGTATTTGAGTTACCAGCAGCGAATCTGTATGGGTCTGCAGCAACCTCAATTCTTGCCTCCTCTGAAGAAAGAATTCAGCTGAGGGACAAAAGGCAGAAAAAGACCCAGGCAAGCTTCAGAGCAGGAGTGGAAGTTTATTTAAAAGTCTTTAGAGCAGGGAAGAAAGAAGAGTATGCTTGGAAGAGACCCAAGCTGGCACCAAGGTCAAGTGCCCTGTTTAACAGTGATGCTAGAACTTACAGGCTGGCTCTTTTCCCATGATTCTTCCCTTAGAGTGGGCTGCCCCCATGCGCAGTGCCCCTGCAGAAGTGAGCACCTGCAGTGTTTAGGAAGCTGTACACAAGCCCATCTGAGGCTTTCTTCCCTTTTCCTGTGGAGTGCCCTGAAGGTCAGTCTGCAATTTTGTCTCTTAATGCACATGCCTAGGAAGTTGCTTCTTCCTGGTGTCTGTATTCAATTACCGCTTTAGTGCAGCAGGTGCAGACTGTCAGGAAATGGCCTCTCCCTGGCACTGGCTGCCAGTTTATCACTTTTAGAGAGGCGTTGTGATCATTCCTGAACTCAACATTCCTAGTGGGTGGAAGAGCCCTCTGCTGCCCTGCTCATGCCTAACTACCTGTAACAAGAGGAGTAACATGGCCTAGCTTACATTCTAAAGGCATGATTGTGGTTGTGGTTGAAGCAGGCAACCACAAAAGATCAGATTATCAAATCAGACATATGAGTCAGAAATGTTAACCATCATCAAGCTTGACTAATAGCAAAGGTACAGGTAATTTTATAGGACTGCCTCTCCCATTCCCCAAGTTCTTCCTTGCTGCAGCAGGCCTTTCCTAACTGAGATTTACCACGTGATGCCTACATTGCTATGGGGTATCATTTATTTAAAAAGGAGGTATTTAGATCAAGAAATGTCTATATTTTATACCAAATATTGTCTGCATTGTATGCCAAAATTTAGACAGCTGATACAACATTTTCTGGATAGCTATGTCCCATAAATCTATACCTCTCATGTTTATTTGCAGTGAGCACACTATGCAAACCAAGTACATGTTGCTAAAAGCATTCAGTAATTATGTTAAATATAATTGTACTAAACAATTTAAGTGAAAGATTATTAAGCAAACCTACCAATATATTGTTGAGAAGAGACACATTTTAAGATTAGGAAAGTTTGCAAATTTGGAAAAGGATATACCGTGCAAACAAGAAAGTAGATGTGGTTATCACAGAAAGGGGCAAAATATTTCCCTGAGGTCGGGAGTTTGAGACCAGCCTGGCCAACATGGTGAAACCACGCATCTACCTAAAGTAAAAATTTAGCTGGGCGTGGTGATGAATGCCTGTAATCCCAGCTACTTGGGAGGCTGAGGAAGCAGAATTGATTGGACTAAAAATCGATTTTAAGTTCACACAAAGCAATAGTACTAGACACAAAGCAGTAGTACTAGAGATATTTTCCACAGTGACTGTAAGTCAATTGAAGAGGTGCAAATTCTATGTATGCAGTTAATAACAAAGCTTCTAAATATATAAAGCAGAAGTTGTCAGTACTAACAGGAGAAAAAGGCAAACCTAAATTAAAAGTGGGAAATTTAACATACCACTATTAGTAGCAGAAAGGAAAAGCAGATAAAATTCTCTGGAAGCCTTCAAAAGATTTTTGTTTTTTTCAAGATTGAAAAATTGTTATTTGGCAAAAAAGCTTCTGAATTTAATAAAGAAAGGGCAATAACTGTTACATACAGTAATTCAAAATCTTTTCACTAAGCACCAAACAGGATAGTTCTCAATCTTTTAATCAAGAACCTCTTTGAAAGAATACCTAAAACCTAATCAGTTTATTTAGGTTTTTAATCAAGAAATATAAAGCTGCCAATCAGTTTCTAATTACCATGAGATGACCAGGTTAACAACCTTGAGGTCATAGCATATGAGCTTTTCAAAGCTTTATTTAATCTATACATCCTAACTGAGGGGATTTGTTGGTGTCAGGCTGGTAATCACAGATCCATTTACCAGATACCATATATACATACAACAAAAAGATAAAGACTATATGGTCCCTATATATGTAAGGGGAATAATGTCTAATTCTCATTACCATCATTGAATTAGAGTAGGTAAAAATCCACAATTACAGTTGCGAGGGGCAGAGAGACTCATACAAAGCTCTAACCCACCAGGGAGTCCCATGCCTTGAGATGCAACAGAATGGGTGCTGGGAGGCTTCAGGGACCAGGGACACAAGTGGATGTCAGTGCATGTGGGAAGGGGTCTTCAAGGCTGAAGAAAATAAAATGAGGCAAGGCACAGAGCCACAGGAGTACTGCCAGTCAGAAGACAGGGAAGCATTTGTTCTGGGTAAAGAGATGTGAGCTAATAAGATCTAATAAGAGACTATGAAACTCAGAAAACCTAACCAACAAGAGGCAGAAACAACGCTTGTCACAATTTCTTAACAGCAACTCAACAGCAAATCCAAGGTTGCCTGCAAAACTAACAAGAGAGCAAAATATCCTTCCAAAAGCGGAGGTGCCACATGCTCTTTGTGGAGGCTCAGTAGCCAGTGATCACCATGCATCCCCTCCACCCTCACCATGACACTCTAGTCCCTTGGAGTCAAATCCACTGGCAACAACCTTCCTTAATGGAAAATGTTTCCCCTCCCAAAATACAAAACAAAAATGATACATGCAAAGAAAACTCAAAACAGAAATAGACAATCACGGCAAGCTTTAGCCCCTCATAGCTCACCTATACCCCCACTGTCAGACTACTGAAAACAGTGTCTGCCCCATTAAACAGATTCATTACTGCAGAATGTAATAAACATTCGCGTATGACTCTTCCCACTACATCCCTCCCTATCAAGAAAAAGTAAACACCACATAAAATATAAACATAGCCCAAACAGAGGTCAGCATCAAACCAAGGATCCTACTGTAAGATTACTACACTAACCCAAGATAGTTCAATCCTCTTCTGACCTATTTACAAAAAATATCCTCATTCTGAGAGCTCTGGAAACATTACAAATATTGTTTTAGATTCCTCTCCTTGAGGTAGTTCAAAGTCTTAAAACAGCAAATTTACATACTTTTCTACTCACCACTGAGGGGTAATTATCATAAGGACTACAACTAAAATCCCCTTCTCCTAATTCTCAGGATATTATGCTTTTTTCCTTCAGATCAAACTACAGGAAACACACATAAAAAGATGAAAAGTCATACAAAAATTTAAAAACAAGCAAAACCACCATAAAAAAGAATCTGTTATCACACTCACAGTCAAAACTTTGCTAAGATTAAAAAAAAAATTTACTTGGTTTATCGAAGCTGCAGACCCTTAAAGTACTCAAGAAAGTAACAGCTTATAAAAATAGTGGAAATTTTTTCTTTTCTTTTTTTTTTTAAGAAGGGGTTTCACCATTGTTGGTCAGGCTGGTCTTGAACTCCCGACCTCAGGTGATCCGCCTGCCTTGGCCTCCAAAGTGCTTGGATTACAGGCGTGAGCCACCACGCCTGGCCTGGAAATTTTTTCAATGGGAGCATAAAACTAAAATGAACTCATCATCTGGCAAATAATTCTTTCAAAATGTCAAGTCCACAGGAAAAAATGTGTGGCCAACCTTAGGCACCAGCCCACTCACAGTCCAAGTGCCTTTGCCCTTTGCTCAGGTTGGCTTCAGAGGTGCAGGGATGTTGACAGATGCCTGCTCCAGGTAGGCCAAGGAGCCCTGAGGGATGTCGGCTGGCTTTTTGTGCTGCACATTGGTGTCCTCCAGCACCTGCTGCCAGTGCCTCAGCTTTGTCAAGTGTTTCTGGACTAGCACGTCTTTCCACTGTAATTCATTCCTTAGTTCTGAGACATCCTCTTTGATAACTTGCTCTGGTTTCTGGACAGATAACTGCAACCTTTTTTTGTAAGAAAAAACACTCTGTCTGTCTTGCAATATCCAGAAACTTCTGGATACACTGATCAACACCAGTTCGAATTTCTTCCTGATCAGTGCCACTGACATAGTCCTGACTCACCAGAGACGCAAAGCAAGCCTTGAAAGATGACTCCAACTTGTCCATCAAAATACTGTTGGAAGGTCTAGGAGTGCCTGGAGCTGCCTGAAGAAGCGAAGCTTGGCCCGGGAGGCCCGGTGGGGGCTGTGGGGGCCCAGGTGGTTGCCCAGAAAACATAGCGGAGCCACCATGTCTGGAATGGCACCCCTTCAAAAGATTTTTTACAATATAATTAACCAATTGAACCTAATTGACATATATAACTCTAAAGCCAACAAGTTCAGAATAGAAATTATCTTATAGTTTATACTGAATAATCACCAGGATAGACCAACTTTCAAAATGATAGATTACAACTGTACAGTGTGTGTTTTCTGAGAATTGAACCAGAAGTCAGTAACTAAATGGAACTAAGAATAATCACCAAATATTTAGAAAAGAAGCAATATACAGAACAATTTTCCATGAGTCAAAGAAAAATCACAAGGGAAATTAGAAAATATTTTGATGAAGAATAAAAGGAGATGCCAAAATTTGAATGATGCAGCTAGAGCAGTGTTTGAAGGGAAATTTATGGGTGTACATGCTTATATCACAAAATTTTAAAAGCTTAAAAGTCAGTGATCAAAGATCCCATCTTGAGAAGCTAGAAAAGGACCAGCAAATTAAGCACCAGGGATAGAGAAGTATATAAAGATGAAAAAAGAATCCAGTGAAATAGAAAAAAACAAAAAATACAATAGAGAAAACCAGCAAAACCAAAGTTGCTTAAGATTAATACAATTGATATACTCCTAGCAAAAAATAAACCAGAAAAAAGGCCCTATTTCCAATATCAGGAATGAAATAAGAAACATTATGACACATCCTGCAGACTTATTAAAAATCAGGAGAAAACATAATCAACATTCTTATGTCAATTATTTGAAAATTTAGATGAACTGGACAAATTCTCTGAAAAATTAACCTTACCAAAACTGATAGACAAAACAGAAAAATAATACTTTTAATTTTTATACCTATTTAAAAATTAAATCTTGAATTTAAAACCTTCCAAACAAAGCCTTAGGTCAGATGGCTTCACTGATGGTCTCCAAACATTTAGGGAAGGAAGAAAACCGGCCTTGTTAAACCCTTCCATAAAATTTTTTAAAAAAACAATTGCAAACTCATTTTAATGAGGCTAGCATAACAACGACATCAACATTTACACATGAGGTACCACAATGTATACATATATCAAAACATTTTATTGTATACTATAAATATATATGATTTTTACTTGTCATTAAAGAACCGTTTAGACATTACAAGAAAAGAAAAATATGGGACATTTACTATTCCTTATAAAAGAAATGCAAAAATCCTAATCTAGATATTAGCAAATTGAGTCAAGTAGCAGATAAAAAGATACTGCATATGATTAAGTGAGGTTTTTCTTGGCATGCAAGGTTGATTTAACACTTAAAAATCAATCAATGTAATGATACACATTTATAGAATAAAGAGAAAAAATATCCTTTAATTCATAGGTAATGAACTTTCTGTAAAGGGATGGAGAGTAAATAAATCTAGTAAATAGATTTAATTTAGCGTCACTTATACTGACATTAAATCAATTCTAGGCTTTCAGGTATGTTTTATTTAATGCTAACATTTTGCTTTTTAAATGTGGTTGGTTGACATTTCATGGAAATCCAAGTACTGATTTTGGTATCTATTAAATTTTTATGACTAGAGGTTCTGATGTATGTGTGTGTGTGTGTGTGTGTGTGTTTGTATGGGTGTTTTATTTTTATTTTTTTTTAGGTTAGGACAATTTTTATTTATAAAAGTGTTCTTTTAGTGTGAGAGAGAACGTGAAACTGGATTTGACTGAAGTAGATTGAATGTATTTTATCATCTGATCAGTTTTACTTCCAGCATTTATTTATTTATTATGTTGAATGTTCCGATGTGTGTAAATGACCATTCTAAGGAGTGGCACAGTTAAATAATAAGCTCAGTTCAGAAGCAGGGAGTTCATTGGGTCTGCCCACTTCCACCATGCTCATTACTAGCAAAGGAGTTAAACACAATGTCAGAAGAAAACTTTTCCAGGTCTGATAGAGTCATAACTGAAGTTCCATGAGATGTGTCATTATTCTTAGTTTCCAGATGAGGCAATTGGGGCTTAGAAGGTTTAACTGTATTTTCCAGGGTCATGGGGAGTAAATGTCATAGCCAGACTTTCAAATACAGATCTGTTGGACTCCCAAGTCCATGATCTTTTATTTAAAAAAAGGTGTCATACTATTTTATTCATAAAATACATATGTGTAAATACAAATCTAGGTAACAAATGTTACATATGTACAAATACATGTAACAAATGTTAGTTATGACTCAATAGTAAAATGACACCATAAACTTACAGAGCCTTATTTTTCTTCTGAAGGAGTGTCTTGGCTAGTCTTATAAACACCATTCTACTCTCTACCTCCTGGAGATAACCTTTTTAGCTACCACATATGAGAGCGTACGTGCTATGTGATATTTGTCTTTCTGCTCTTGGCATTTTTTACTTAACATAGTGTCTTCTAGTTCCATCCTTGTTGCTGCAAGTGACGGGATATCATGCTCTTTTATATCTGAATAATATTCCATTGCATATATGTACCACATTTTGTTTATCCATTCATCTGCTGATGCTGATAGACACTTAGGTTGATTCTGTATTTTGGCTCTTATGAATAGTGCTGCAATAAACATGGGAGGATAGATGTTTCTTTAACATATTCATTTCTTTTCTTTAGGATTACCCAGCAGTGGGATTGCTGTATCACATGATAGTTCTATTTTTAGTTGTTTGAGGAACATTTACAGTTTTCCATAGTGGCTGTACTAATTTATTTCCACTAACAGTGAAAGAGGTCTCCACATCCTCAGCAGCATCTGTTATTTTCTCTTGGATAAAACTCATTTTAATTGGGGTGAAATGATATCTTATTGTGGTTTTGATTTGCATTTCCCTGATGATTAGTAATGTTGAGCATTTTTTGTATACCTGTTGGTCATTTGCATGTCTTCTTTTAGGAAATTTATTCAAATCATTTGCTCATTTTAAATTGGATTATTTGTTTTTTGTATTGTTGAGTTGTTTGAGTGCCTTATATCTTCTGGTTATTATTACCTTGTTGGAGGGCTAGTTTGTAAATATTTTGCCTGTGCTTTTGAGGTCTTTCACAAAAATTCTCTGCCCAGACCAGTATCCTGGAGGATTTCCCCAATGTTTTCTTCTAGTAGTTTCATAGTTTCTGGTCTTAAATTCAAGTCTTTAATTCATTTTGATTTGATTTTTGTATATGGTGAAAGGGGGTTTAATTTCATTCTGCAAATGATATCCCTGTTTTCCCAGCACTACTTCTTAAAGAGACTTTCTTTTCTCCAGGGTATGTTCTAGGTGTTAGTTAAAAACGAGTTGGCTATAAATGTGTGGGTTTATTTTTGGGTTTTCTCTTCTTTTCGATTGGTCTGTGTGTCTGTTTTTATGTCAATATCATGCTGTTTTGGTTACTATAGCTTTGTAGTATATTTTGAAGTCAGGCAGTGTAATGCTTTGTTCTTTTTTCTGAAGATTGCTTTGGTTATCTGGCATCTTTTATGGTTTAATATAAATTTTAAGATTGTTTTTCTATTTCTGTGAATAATTTCATTGGTATTCAGATTGCATTGAATTTATAGATTCCTTTGAGTAGTATGGAATATGTTGGTTATTCTTGGGTTGCAATTATTTTTTACAAATTTTAGAGTGAGCTTTTCAAGTTCATTAAAGCACCTTGATGAGATCTTTAAGTTGGAATTGCCTGGAATCAATATACTTGGAAGAATTGAAATTTTTGCAATATTGTGGCTTGCTATCCATGAAAACAGTATGGCTCTCCATTTCATTAAATCTTTTGTAATGTTCTCTAATACAATTTTATAATCCTTTCCGTACAGGGTTTGCACATCTTTTTTTAAACTTTATTATTGCAAGCAGACAGTATTTTCTGATTCCTAAGTTACTTTTAAAATTTAAAAGATGAGTTTATAAGACTCAAAAATCTGCTTTGAAAATATGATTTGAATAAGATTGATCACAAGAATTTAGCTGATTTATCAAATAATAATTTACTAAACCACATAATAATATTATTATAGAACTAATTTTGATGGGATTTCACAAAGTTAAACTCCAGGCTTTATTCTGACTTCACTTTTTCCACTAACATTTTTCTGTTCCAGAATTTCATCCAGGACATCACATTGCATTTCACTGTTTTGCCTCCTTAGTGACAGTTTCTCATCTTTTGTTGTTTTTCATGACCTTGAAAAGCCCTGGTCAGGTATTTTGCAGGAGATTTCTCAGTTGGGTTTGCCTGAGGTTTATGCATGATTACATTGGGGTTCTGGGTTTCGAGAAGAGCATACTAGCTGTTTTTGTTTTCTCATCATTTTATATCATGGAATATATGATATAATGTGATTAATCACTAGAGAGCTTAACCCTGATCTCTTGATTAAGGTGATATCTGCCAGTTTCTCTACTATGATGTCTTTGGCCCTTTTCATATGACATTGTTTGGAAATGGGTCAATAAGTTCAGCCCACATTCAAAGGAGAGAAATTAAGCTGTAAAGGCTGGAGGGGCTAGTATCTACATATACAATTTGTAATTCTTTTGTAAGGAAAGGCTGTTTCTTCTCTAAATTTATTTATTTATTGTATCATGTATTTCTCATAATATTAACTCATGGATATTTATTTAATACTTAAGATTACAGTACAATACCATATACTTATTTTGTTGCTTAAATGATCATATTTGGCTACTGTGATGTCTCTCCGGGTGACTGTTGTGTTCCTTTGCCATGCTTTCCTTTATTGTTGGGGAAAAGGGCCAAGCCATTTTATTAAGGGGAATGGAAAGGGAGACAAAGAAGCACTGACAATAATGAGATCTCACATCCTTGGCTGGGACAGAATCTTAAAAGGCTTTGCAGTTGCAGAACTATTTCTGGTTTTTAAAGTTTCATATATATATATTATATGTATAAAATAATATATATAATTATATTATATAATATATATTATATATTTTTATAATATATAATATATTATATAATATAATTATATATAATATATTATATAATATATAATATATAAATATTATATATTATATATTTTTATATTATATATAATTATATATTATATATATTTTTAATA